>JAJLXO010000328.1:0-27136 GCA_030571375.1 Botryozyma mucatilis | reverse complement strand
CCTGTCTATTTATATTCAGGAGAAACAGATCTTCCTTATCATGTGAGGCATATTTTATATGTGTTCGTCATTCCACGTGTAGGAGATGTTGTGATATTTGTCTAGTATGTTGTCATATTGATTGATCTCTTTAACCGTGATGAATTAATGATTAGGTCGATGGTTGTGGTTACTATGGAAATCATTATTATTTCTAACATATTATACTATATACTATATTATACTATATATTATATTATACTATATTATACTATATTATACTATATTATATTATATCTTATTATATATATTTATGTATATTATGAATATGATATGATCTTATACTAGATTAAATTATATAGTATACTAGCTATATTACTATATATAGTATTATTTATACATGGTATATCTTATTATGTTATAATGTATTACATTATTATATATAGTTTATATATTATTATATAGCATATTATATTATATAGCATTATATTATTAGCATATAATAAACAATTAGTATATACTGGTGGTTATTATTATTATTATTATTATATTTATTCCAATCCGGGTAATTCAAATTATACCTATTTGTTATGGCAACCAAAAAATTCAAAGGTTAATTGTTATTGTTTACTTTTTTTTTTTTAATTGTTTTTTTTTTATTGTTTTTTTTTTATTGTTTTGTTTATTATTGTTTACTTTTTTTTTCCTCATTAGAAAAAAATCAATTGAATTAATAGAATTACTTGAGTATAATTTTGGTGGCAAATTTTGTAACAAATTATTTAAATTATTTATTATTAAATTATTTATTATTAAATTATTTATTATTAAATTATTTATTATTAAATTATTTATTATTTAAATTATTTATTATTAAATTATTTATTATTTAAATTATTTAAATTAACCAGTTTGTATTATAAATATTATTTCATTTCTTGTAGTGGAAAATGACTGAAAATGATAATTCGCAATATAGATATGATGAAATGGCCAATTTGGTCTTAAGAGCTGATCATAGACTCATTGATAAACCAAAGGATGATGTTACAGGAGAACCAGAGACACTTTCTGGTAAAATTTCTTTATCTGATATTGGTTCAAGAGTAGTTAAACCTAAAATGACAATAAAAGAAAAAGAATACAGCAGAAATTTAGAAAAAAGGGAATCATTAAATAGAAATAATAATAATAATAATAAAATTAATTATAATAATAATAATAATTTATATGAAGATGATGATATAGAAGGATTAAATTATTTCCCTAAAACTAATACTTCAAAAGAAGCTTTTAATCTAATAATGACATGGACACATGAAATTTTAGATGATATGCCTCATTCAACTGTTAGATCAGCTGCTGATATTATTATTTCTGTTTTAAAATCAAATAATGAAAAAGATATTGAAAAAAAAAAACAAATTAATGAAATTTTAGGTACAAATATATCTGATATTAAATTTACTCAGTTAACTAATTTATGTAAAAAAATTGATGATTATGATTCATATAATAATCAAGTTAAAAATGAAAATAATCAAATTGATGATAATTTAGGTGTAGCTGTAGTTTTTGATAAAGATGAAGATGATTTATCTGATGATGATGATGATGAAGAAAATGACAATAATAATAATAATGAGTATGATGATGATGACTTAAATCCAGAAGGAGATGAAGAAAATAGTGATTTTGAAGTTGATTCTGAAATTGAAGCTGATTTAGATAATAATTTAAATTCAAATTCAAATTCAAATTCAATTATAAAAGATAATAAAAACCTTAATAAAAAAACTCAAAATGGAAAACTTTTGATAGTTGGTGATAATAAAACTCTTTTAAAAAATAATTTAGATGTTCATGATATTGATGCATTTTGGTTACAAAGATTATTAAGTAATATATATAAAGATCCACATGATGTTCAAGAAAAATCTGCTGCTACTTTTGCTTTACTTGAATCACAAATACCACAAAGACAACTTGAAAATGATTTAATGATGTTATTTAATTTTGAACATTTTGATATTGTTTCTTTATTATATAAAAATAGGAAAAAAATTCTTTGGTGTATTCGTCTTGCCAAAGCTCAATCTGATAAAGATCGTGAAAATATTATTCAACAACTTAAAGAAAATGGTGAAGATGATTTAATTAAGGAATTAAATTCGGAATCAGAAAAGGTTTCTGATAAAAATATTAAACAATCTGATTCAAACTTGAAAAATCTATCTTTAAATACTAAACGAAAACCAATTTTAATAGATTTAGAATCTTTAAATATTGGTCAATCCTTCAATCAATTCGCTTTATCTAAAATAAAATTACCTGAAGGCTCTTTTAAAAGGAAAAAGAAACAATATGAAGAAGTTCATATTCCTGCTCCTAAGGTTAAACCAATCACAGAAAGATTATTGCCAGTAAAAGAAATTCCAGAATGGGCTCAACACGCTTTTTCTGATTCAAATCATACGTCTTTAAATCGTGTACAATCAGCTCTTTATCCTGCAGCGTTTAAATCCGATGAAAATATTTTATTATGTGCTCCTACAGGTGCTGGAAAAACAAATGTTGCTCTTTTAACTATGCTTCGTACAATTTCTCATTTCCGTAATGAAGATGGTAATATTGATTTATCTTCTTTTAAAATTGTTTATATTGCGCCATTAAAAGCACTTGTGCAGGAACAAGTTAGAGAATTTTCAAAAAAATTACAAACCCTAGGAATAACTGTTGCGGAATTAACTGGTGATGCTCAACTTACAAAAGCACAGATTTCAGAAACAAATGTAATTATTACTACTCCAGAAAAATGGGATATTATAACTCGTAAAGCAAATGAGGCTAGTTATGTTAATCTTGTAAGACTTGTTATTATAGACGAAATTCATTTATTACATGATGAGAGAGGTCCAGTAATAGAAAGTATTGTTGCTCGAACTATACGTGCCTCAGAAGAATTTGGAGAAGTAGTTAGATTTGTAGGACTTTCTGCTACTCTTCCTAATTATGCTGACGTCTCTGCATTCTTACGTGTCGATCCCAAGAAGGGTTTATTTTATTTTGATTCTTCCTATAGACCATGTCCTTTAGCACAGCAAGTTGTCGGTATTACGGAGAAGAAAGCAATAAAAATTTATCAAGCTATGAATGATGCCACATACGAAAAAGTAATGGAAAATGCTGGTAAATATCAAGTTATTATATTTGTACATTCTAGAAAGGAAACTTTCCGTACTGCAAAATTTTTACGAGACAAAGCCTTAGAAGAAGAAACAATTAGCAATATTTTGCAACCAGATTCTGACTCACATAGAGTTTTAACAGAGGAGGCAAAATCTGTAAATAATATTTTATTACAAGACGTATTGCCTTATGGATTTGCTATGCATCATGCTGGGTTAACTCGAGCTGATCGTACTTCAGTAGAAGAATTATTTGAAGAAGGTCATATTCAAGTTTTAGTTTCAACAGCAACACTCGCTTGGGGTGTTAACTTACCTGCTCATACTGTTATAATTAAAGGTACACAGATTTACTCTCCCGAGAAAGGTAAATGGATAGAATTATCCCCTCAAGATGTTATTCAAATGTTAGGAAGAGCTGGACGACCAAAGTATGATACATTTGGTGAAGGTATTATTATTAGCAATATCAATCAAACCCAATACTATTTATCTTTATTAAATCAACAACTTTCTATTGAGAGTCAATTTATGTCTAAACTGGCTGATAACTTGAATGCTGAAGTTGCCTTAGGGACTGTAAGAAATATTGAAGAAGGAATTAAATGGTTAGGATATACTTATTTGTATATTAGAATGCTAAGATCACCTAAACAATATTACGTTGGACCAGATTATTTAGATGATAAAAATCTAGTTTTTTTACGGGGTGATTTAATACATTCCGCGTCAGTTCTTTTAGAAAAAAAAGGTTTAGTTCAATATGATTTTATAAAAGGAACTATAAAGCCCACTGAATTAGGAAGGATTGCATCGAATTATTATATTTCCTACTCTACAATGGCAATATATAGAAAGTTATTAAAGCCTGCCACAAACGATATTGAGATTTTTCGTTTGTTTTCATTATCTGGTGAATTTAAGTATATCCCAGTACGGCCAGAAGAAAAACTTGAATTAAGCAAACTTCTTGAGCGAACGCCTATTCCAATAAAGGAAACAATCAATGATCCAATGACTAAAGTAAATGTTTTATTACAAGCATATATATCTAGATTGAAATTAGAAGGGTTCGCCTTAATGTCTGATATGGTTTATATAACCCAGTCTGCAGGTCGCTTATTGCGAGCCATATTTGAGATTTGTTTACGAAGAAATTGGGCTACTTCTGCTAAAACTGCTTTGGAAATTTGTCAAATGGCTGAACGCAGGATGTGGCCTACGAATACACCTTTAAGACAATTTCCTACCTGCCCTCCTGAAGTTATTCGTACTGCTGAAATGTCAAGTTTACCATGGAATAAATACTTTACATTAACAGAGCCTAGTGAAGTTGGACAAGCTATAAGGTCGGAGAAACATGGAAGGTTGGTGTTAGATCTTCTCCATAAGTTTCCTAGGGTTGAATTTGAAGTTACAATGCATCCTATTACATCTACGGATTTGCGTATTGAAATGACTTTAACTCCAAAATTTACATGGGATGACAAACTCCATGGCACTTCGCAGTCTTTTTGGATTATTGTGGAAGATGGTAATGGGGAATTTATTTTGCATAATGAAATATTTATTGTTTGGAAAAGATTCGCTGGTGAAGAGCATTCAGTTGAATTTATTGTCCCAATAACTACACCATTACCTTCTAATTATTTTATTTCTGTAATATCAGATCGTTGGATTGGTTCAGAAACTAGATTGCCAGTATCATTTAAAGATTTAATTTTACCTAAGAAAATTTCATCACATACAGCTTTATTAGATTTACAACCTCTTCCAATATCTGATTTAGGTTTACAAGATTATATTGATTTATATTCGTCTGAGTTTACTTATTTTAATAAATTTCAGACGCAAATGTTCAATACTCTTTATAATACAGAGACATGTACATTTATTGGATCTGCTGTAGGTACAGGTAAAACTCTTTGTGCGGAGTTAACACTTTTGAGGCATTGGAAGCAAACCAATTACGGACGTGCGGTATATGTTATACCTTTCCAGGAGCAAGTTGATAAAGTTTATGCGAACTGGAGTAGCAAATTTTCCAAGTTAAACGAACCTAAAGTGGTATCCAAACTTAATGGAGAAGTTGGAAGTGACTTGAAAACACTTGAACAATCTCATGTTATTTGTTGCACACCTCAACAATGGGATGTACTTTCGCGTCGATGGAAAAACCGTAAGAATGTGCGTAATGTTGATTTATTTATTGCTGATGATGCTCATTTGCTTGGTAGCTCAGTTGGACCTGTTTATGAGATTGTTATATCTCGTATGCGATTTATTGCTGCTCAGGTTGAACGACATGTTAGAATGGTTCTTCTTTCAGCACCACTTGCTAATGGAAATGATATTGGTGAATGGATTGGAGCTACACAGCATACGACTTTTAATTTTTCACCAGCGGTCACTGCAGTACCTTATGAAATTCAAATTCAAACATATGGGTTAACACATCATGCATCTTTGATGCTTTCTATGGCTAAGCCAGCATTTAATGTGATTGTGGATAATAAAGAGTTGGGAAATGCTCTTGTATTTGTTGATTCTAGACAACAGGCGTACGAAACAGCTTCGGATTTTGTAAGGTATGCACAAATTTATGAACGTGAGAATAAGAAATCATTAAAATATATTGCCAAAAGGAATGCTCAAAATTTTAAAATAAAAGATGAAGTTAAAAAGAATGATATTATGGAGGTTGACGAAGAAAGAATTGAAGACATTTTTGAGAATGAAGATAGTGAGCTTGTTGAACTAGCTGGACAAGGAATTGGAATTATATTTGGATCAATGGATGATGAATTGAAAAAGAAAATAATTGAATTATATAATAATGGTAGTTTTTATGTATTAATTGCATCTCGAGAAATAGTTTGGTGGTTGGATATCTATGCGAGCACGGTATTGATAATGGGTACTCAATATTATGATGGAAGAGATCATAGATATGTTGATTATTCATTAGCAGAAGTACATCAAATGCTTGGACATACTAGAGTAATAGGTAAATTTTCTAGTAAAGAAGTTAAAGATGAAGATAATTTGGAAGAGTATGAAGATGGTGAAGATTCAAGAGTTGGAGTTGCAGTATTAATGACAAATCCAAATATGAAGAATTATTATAGTAAATATCTAACACATGCATTACCAGTGGAGAGTCAATTGCATACATATTTACATGATGCATTTGTACCAGAGATTAGTACTGGAATTATTCATTCTCGACAAGATGCGATTGATTGGTTAACATTTACATTTTTCTTTAGAAGAATTGTTGCTAATCCAAGTTTTTATGGATTGGTAGATGCATCACAACTGGGACTTAGTGAATATTTATCCGAACTTGTGGAGAGTACACTAAATGAAATGGATGGGGCACGTATGGTTACATTAGATGAAGATTCGGATGTTGTTGAACCAACAAAGGAGTGTATGATTGCAGCTTATAGTGGAGTTTGTTATGTAAGTATGGAGATGCTTATGTTATCACTTAATGAAAAGACCAAGATGCGTGGATTACTTGAAATTATTACGAATGCTAATGAATTTGAAGAGAATGTTCCTATTAGACGACATGAAGATGATATTTTGGCAAAAATGTATGGGTTATTGCCTTATAAGACACATCAATATCATGGTGAATCATTAAGTATGTATAGTTCACCGGCATTCAAATCTTTTATTTTACTTCAAGCACATTTCCTTAGACTTAAATTACCAACAGATCTTGCGAGTGATCAAAAGATTGTGGTTGAAAGGATTTTGAATATATTGTATGCATCAGTGAATATTTTATCAGCTGAGGGAAGATTAAATACACTTATTGCTATGGATGTATGTCAAATGGTTGTACAAGCGATGTTAAATAGTGATAGTCCATTAAAACAGATACCTCATTTTAATGGGAAGTTAATTGAAAGATGTAAGGAAAGTTCAGTTGAGACAGTTTATGATTTAATGGAATTGGAAGATAAAAGGCGTGAAGTACTTTTGGGTAGTTTAACACGATCAGAACTTGAGGATGTTGTTGAATTTGTGAATAAATATCCTAATATAGAAATGAGACTTAAACTTGAAGGTGGAAATGATATAGGCGGAAATGATATAGATGGAGATGAGATTGAAGAAATGGATGATGATTTTAATGATGGAGAAGAGGATGAAGATGAAGAGGCAGAGAAAAAGAAAAAGATTAAGAAATATATTACAGGAGAGAGTATTACTTTATTAGTTAAACTTGAACGTGATGGAGGAAATGAGGAAGATGATGATAATAATAATAATAATATAGATAGTACAGTTATTAGTGGATTTTATCCTCATAAAAAGAATGAAGTTTGGTGGATTGTTGTTGGAAAATCGAGTAGCAAAGAAGTTTTTGCTATTGAACGTATTACATTTACAAAGATTAGTCGAGTAATTCGTGTTGAATTTGTTATACCAACAAATGGTATACATGAATTGGATGTTCTTTGTATATGTGATTCATACATTGGGGCTGATCAGGAGAAACGCATTAAAATCTGTACAATAGGGGAGGAAAGCGATGATTAAATGTGTATATAATTTATGTATATTACTGTATTACTGTATTACTGTATACTGTATTTATAACTGTATATTGTTTATATAATAAATTTATTAAATATGTATACTACGCCACAAGTATTATGAATCTAGACTATTGTATTTTGAATCCAGAATATGCACTGATTTACATACATATTATTTAAATAGATTACATTACTACTAATTAAGAATAATATCCGCTAATATGATATCCTATGATATCCATATAATATACTTTATAATTAACTATATAATTAATTAATTAATTAATTATTATTATGTATTTATTATTATTACTATATTCGTATAAATAATATGCATTAGAACGCTGTCTGTTCTAAAATAGGAAATAATATTTAAATAAGCTTAAGAAATTAAAATAAAAATAAAAAATAAAAGGAATATAAAGAAATATGTAGGGGTTAAAAATAATAATAATAATAATAATAAACCAGTATGTTACTATAACAACCTAATGCATTGTTTTTACATAACAACAACGCACACACACTATTGTCGTTTTTACAGCTGCTATAAAATACTTGTTACTATAGAGATAAGTGATAATTTGATTGTTACTATAGAGATAAGTAATAATTAATTTGAGTTGTTATTTACATAGTAATAATATAATAATAATTATTATATTATTATATTATAAAATAAAAATAAAAATAATTATAGTAAATAATAAATAATAATAATAAATTACTATTTATTATTACTAAGTTGTTGTAAGCAGAAAATAAAAAA
Source organism: Botryozyma mucatilis (assembly GCA_030571375.1). Taxonomy (NCBI): domain Eukaryota; kingdom Fungi; phylum Ascomycota; class Trigonopsidomycetes; order Trigonopsidales; family Trigonopsidaceae; genus Botryozyma; species Botryozyma mucatilis. Next base: position 18,644 of record JAJLXO010000328.1, on the reverse strand, counting down.
ATAAAAAATAAAAAATAAAATAATAAAATAATAAAAAATAAAAAATAAAAAAATAAAATAATAAAAAAATAATTGGGGAATAGGTGAAAATAAAATAAATAAAAAAATAATAATAAATAAAAAAATAAAAATAAATAGAAAAATAATAATAAAAATAAATAAAAATAAATAAAAATAAAATAAATAAAAATAAATATAAATAAAATAAATAAAATAAATAAAATAAATAAAATAAAATAAATAAAATAAATAAAATAAAATAAATAAAATAAATAAAATAAATAAAATAAAAAAATAAATAATAATAATAAAAATAAATAAAATAAAATAATAATAATAATAATTGCTATAATTAACACCGACAAAGTATCCTTGTTTGTTTATTTATCTAGCATTTATTTAGCATTTATTTATTTTTTATTTATTTATTTATTTATTATTTATTTATTAGCATTTATTATTTATTGTTTATTGTTTATTGTTTATTTTCATTTTCCTTCCTTTTCTTTTCTACTTATGTTTTATTTTTCCTAATTTTTAACTACAGCTACTTTAATATTGGTATATTAGTTAATATCAGCATAAATTAGCATACTATACACAATATAATATACTATACTACAATATACTGCAATACACTGCAATATACTACAATACAGTATACTATACTATACTATACTATACTATACTACAATATAATATACTATACTATACTATACTACACTACAGTATACTACACTATACTATACTATACTACACTACAGTATACTGTAATACTCTACATTCGTTTGTTATAATCCTTACATTGATATACTCACTATTTATACTCACTATTTACACTCAGTATTCACTGTATTTATTATCACTAGGTTCAGTTTATGGATATTTATACACACTAAACTATTGATCATTTAAACAGAAAACATTACATTCGCTATTATTTTTAGGCATTTTCACGAAAATTATACATATATTTATATTTATATGTATATGTATATTTTTATTTATATTTACATTTATTCACTATATTATTTACTTTTCCCTGGCAACAAAGGACCCTTCAAATGAATGTTTTTGTCCCCGGTCAAGATTTAAATCAAAATTATATTTCTAGTTTAGAAACTAGTTGCAATTTTGATTCACACAATTCACCAAATGACTCCTTCAAAACAAATCAAATAAACAACAAACAAATTTATAATCATAGTTATAACCTTTTAATAAGTCTCTCATGCTATTTATCTCGGAGATATAAACCACAAAAAAATCAATTTGCATATACTCAATATAAAAATACTCAAAATCAACACAAAAAGCAATATGACAAACAACACAAAAAGCAATATGACAAACAAAACAAAAATTGTATAGAAAACCCCTTCCTAACCTACGCTAATCAAAAAACTCATCATTCTCCATTATCATTCCTATATCAATTTCTACTCTTATTCTCTTGTTTCTTCTCTCTTTCCAACGCAGCTGTTGCTTCTATAGGTTGCTATTCAGGTACTGCTGGATTATCCTTGACCCAAACAAATATATACAACTCTGTTGGTTCCTGTTCTGCAACTTGTATAGATGCTGGTTTCTCCGTTATGGGAATGGTTGGTGAAAATTGTTATTGTGGAAATTCTCTATCTGGCTCAACTTTAGATGATTCAAAATGTTCCACTAGTTGTCCAGGTTATCCTGCAAATATTTGTGGTGGAGATTCTGCTATTTCTGTTTATTCAACTGGTACTGGTACTGTTTCTAAAAATTCTGACGAAAATACCTCTTCTTCCTCATCATCTTCAACTTCAACATCTTCATCTACTAATCAAGAAACTGAAACTTCCACATCTACATTATTTACCTCAACTTCTTCAACATCATCTACTTCATCATCATCATCATCATCATCATCATCATCATCATCATCATCATCATCATCATCATCATCATCAACCTCATCATCAACCTCATCATCATCTTCTTTAACTCCTTTATTAACATCATCTACATCATCATCCTCCTCTGATAAAGATACCGAATCATTAACAGATTTATCATCACCTCAAACAACATTAAGAACTGTACATCCATCATCTTCAACTTTATCGGTAACTTCAAAAACCGAATCTTCTGTTGTAGCAAATTCAGAGCCATCTTCTTCATCTGTAAGATCCTCTACTAATGAAAATAATCAATCATCTTCCAGTACAAGTTCTACTTCATTATCTGAAGCATCAAATAAGAATAATGCCGCATCAAATAAAAATTCAAGTACTAGTAAAAGCACAATATCTGGTGGAGCAATAGCTGGAATAGTTATTGGTTGTTTATCAGGTGCTTTTGCCGTTGCTGGCTTATTCTTTTACTTATTAAAGAAACGTAGATATTCTTCTGATTATTATGATGGTGACAAATATTTAGGCTCAGGTACTTCATCTGGTGGATCTAATGGTAAAACTAATAGATATCTTGGAAAAAATAAAGCGAGTCCATTCCCCGGTGTTGAAGATGATGATATCATTCCAGAACCAAAAGGTCTCGGAGGGTCTCCAATTACTGACCCCTTTGACGATAGAAATTATTATGATCCTGATGCTATGGTAGCGGTGGACCAACGTCTTAATCCAAGTATGCTCGAACGAAGAATAAGCGATACTTCTTTAGCTGATAACAAGGATTATAGTAGGAAAATTTTAAGGGTCGCTAATCCTGATTAATTAAAGCGTAACTATAACATGCTAAAGGGTTTTTTCCCCTATTTTTTATTTTTTAGTTTATTATTTATTATATTATATTATATATTATATTATTTATTATATTATATTATATATTATATTATTATATTATATATCATTATATCATTTTTTACTATTTTCATTTTTTTGTCCACTAGGAGGAAAATTCTCTGCATCTTTTTGGGTTTATTTATTTATTTATTTTTGTTTGTTTTGTCCTTCAGCATTTCTTTATTATTTTTCTTTTCATATAAAGGAAAAAATAATATTGAAAAGAATTTCATGGTTTGTTTTGTTTCTCTGTTTTATTTTTATTTTTATTTTGTTGTTTGCTTTTTCGTTGGTTGTTTTATTTTGATTCTCAGTCGCTCCTTTATGTATATGGATATTGTTTATATTTATTTGTTTGTTTTGCTTGTTTTGTTTTTTTGTTTATTATGACTATAATTTATTCTACTATATTTTTATACAATTTAAATTTTCATTATTTTGTTACGTTAAGTTGTTATACTTATTTATTTTCTTTTTTATATGATATGGTTCAATAATGTAATATTTGAATCATATTTATGAAATAGATTGTATTTTAAGTAGCGTTTGAAAAGATGAAAGTATTTGATAAATATATTTTTATTTTTTATATGCAGTTTAAGTTTATTAAGTTAATCAATTTAATCTAACTTTAAATAAATATTTATATTGTATAAAAGTTATTTAATAATACAAGTATTGAACATCTACTGTTGAATTAGATGTTTAAATAAATTAATCTAATGTAAAGTGATACTATAGAATAAACATGAATACAATGTCAAACACTATTGGATATCTGGTATTTCATATGAAAAATAAATAAATATAAATAATATAAAGAAAAAGTAGAAAATTTATTTATTATTGGCATTTTGTTATATTTTATTATCCTGTGTAGTTGCTATTATATTTCACAGGACTATAATACCAAGGTTAAAAAAACAGCAAGATGTAAATAAAAAGAAACACACACACATGTATATATATGTATATATATAAATATATATACATATATATACATATACACACACATACATATACATATACATACATATATACATATACATATACACACACATACATACATATATACATACATATATACATACACATACATATACATATATACATACATATATATACACATATATATATATACATATATATATATACACATATATACATACACATACCCAAATCAAGGTTTAGGAATATGTAATCGTTTTGAAATCATTCCACAACCAGAAAAGAAAAAAAGTAGTACAACTGGATGAAATTCTAAAATTGAACCTTCTCCGATTAAACCTAAAGGTAGATTTTCCGAATTAATCCAACCATTATAAATCCAATAAGCCATCAAGGCATCTATTGATAAAGTTGTTGGAATTGGAGTGCCTTCAAAATATTTTGATTTACCAGATTGATCTTTTGGAATATAAGCAACTGTTACATTAAATCTTGCTAATCTTGCTAATCCACAAGAAAAAAAAAACGCAAGAATTAAAATATCTAAAGATGTTCTAAAACCTATTGTAAATGCACAAGTTGCTGGTGCTACACCAAATGAAACAAGATCAGCAAGAGAATCCAGCTCTTGACCCATTAATGATGATTTTCTTCTCCATCTTGCAACTTTTCCATCGAGAAAATCAAAAATCAGACCACCATAAGATAATAAAATTGCTTTAATTAATAAAGATGAATCTTCTGATCCTTCTATACAGTATTTTAAGCAACAAAATATTGAAAATAAACCACAGCATCCTAAATTGTTAATGTACAGGGGTTAAAGTAATTATTTACAGTAAAACCATAGTAGACATACCATTCATTAGTGTTATAAAATCTGCAAGATGCAGTATACTTTCGAGTTAGATTTTTTTAAAGAATAATTATATAATTACCACCATATAAATAATTATATATATATATATATATATATATATATACAAACATACCGGAGCATATTAAAAGACATATCTTGCCGCGTCATGGCTTTCATCTGTCTTGCTCTACTAGCTTTTAATTCAGGATCTGACGGTTAATAAAGTCAATTACTGTATAATGTATTTAACATATAGTACTTACCTTCATCCTGACTCTCTGATTTCGAAGTGAATCCATTTTGATTATTTATATTGGTCTGTTTGTTTAAAGACATTGTGTTATTTATTACTATTATTACTATTATTTATTATATTTACTATTATTACTATTATTTATATTATTATATTTATATATTTATTACTATTATATTTATTATTATATTTATATATTTATTACTATTTATTACTATTATTACTATATACTACCATCTTCCTTGCCTATATAGGAAATTCATATAGAATTACAACCGCAGGGTTTTCTACTTGGGAAGCATTATTTTTATTCTAGTTATTTGTAGAAAATTTAGTTTAGTTGTTGTGGTGATATTTTTTCATTACGTGCATTTACAGTTTTTGATTATATTATATTGTTATGATTATATTATATTGTTATGATTATATTATATTGTTATGATTATATTATATTGGTATTGTATTCTTGTATTTTGTATATCTTTACTATTTCTATATGTTTGTGGATTATATTTGTGTGTAGAAATGTATGTTGTTATTATGAGTGTATGTAGAAATGTATGTTGTTATTATGAGTGTATGTAGAAATGTATGTATGTATGTATGAGTGTATGTATGAGTATGTAGAAGTATATGTATGAGTATGTGTACGTATATGTATGAGTATGTGTACGTATATGTGTATGTATGAGTATATATATGTATACGTATATGTACGTACTAGTTGTAAACTTTATAAGTCCTTTGAATACATATACAAATAAACATCCTTCAATTAACTGATGTCGTAAATATTTGTTACTATAATACATTGTAATCAATATTAATCAAAGTCCACACCAGATTTGTCTACGCACTGATTCATAGGCTCTTTTGTTTCCAGGTTTAATGAAACCTATAAATCTAGATTCTGCTAATCCTAATAAAAACCAAGCAAAATATTCCTCTTCCTTAATTTCAATATTAGTTTCATTTTTAAATTCTAATTCCTTTGCTTTCATTTTATATATTTTCCATAAATCTTCAACATTCATATCTGGTATACTTTCTCGACTTCTTTTAAAAAACTCAATTAATGGAAAACTAATCTCATGAAATTCATCTAACAAGTATTTCGATGATCCTAATAAATTTCCCTCTAAAACTCTCCTATATTGTGGAGAAAATCCCTATGTAATGTTAATAAGTTGTAATGTTAATAAGTTGTAATGTTAATAAGTTGTAATGTTAATAAGTTGTAATGTTAATAATTTAATAGTATGAAAATATTCACCTTTTTATACAATCCACTTGAACATGATTTAAATATTTCCCATATTGGTTTACTTTCAAACGCTATAAATATTTCCCTATCAAAAATTAGTTTATTATAATCATTATTTAATAAAAACCTTTCTATATACTTACAAGAAATATTTTTCTAATATAGAAATAAACTCATTAATCTTCTTTTTTTCTTCTTTACTTATATTATTTCGAGGTCTTGCATATTCTGATTTTCTGGATCTTTCAAATTTAAAAGATTTTGTACCTTGATTAATCGAATCATTATTATTTAAAATTTTTTTTATTTCTGAAATAGTTGAAATGAATGACAAATCCTTATACTTTTGTATTAACAATTCAATTATTTCTAGCATTCGTTTTATTTGACATTCACTTAAGCAAAACAATTAGTTAATTCATTTTTTATTGAAAAAAAAAAAAACCCATACCTTAATTTTATAACTAATTCTGTCATAGACTCGTCCTCTGGCAATAAACCAGTTACTGCCTTTAAATATAACTCAAGTTCATCCCTTGGTTTACAATTTAATTCATTTCGCAAAAATACAAATAAATCTAATCCAACCGCTATTTGTTCAAAATATGTCTTTGTCGAATTAAGCAATTTATCAAATATTGTACATAATTTTTTAGATTTTAACTCAAGTGATTTTGTTTCCCCTTTATTCTCATCTGTTGTGAAAACCCTGTCTGAAATTCTGATGCAAAATATTAGAGTTTAAGTTATAAATAAAATAAAAAAAATTTATATAAAATAAAAAACTCACTCATTAAATGAATCTAATCCAGAAATTAATAAAATATATTCTTTTGGTAAATCTTTTAATGAAACATCTTTTCCCATAAATATACTTAACGGGTTGGAATAAAAATAACTCATAAATGTCATCTATTAATCATTAGATTTCTATCTTTCTTAATATGTAAAAAACAAAAATTATATACCTTTAAAATCTTAACATAATTAAGAGGATCGGGTACTTTATATTCGGATAATAGTACCAACTCATTCATTAATATAGGATTAATTAAAGGTTTCACTTCTGATGTGATAAGTGTCTATAAATGGGTTAATATTCTTAAAATAAATATTACATTTAAGCAAACATGCTGACCTTTCTAATAATCTCGGTTAAAAGCTTATCTGACTGAGTTAAATCAAATAGCCTATTATGCAATATTTCAAGCATACTATTGGGAATTCTATCACAAAATATTTCTAGTGGAATTGTTATGCCAAGTACCAGTGTAAAAGGTAACCGGTCAAGATACGCACTGATAAATTAGTAACTTGGAATAAAAAATATTAAGTGAAAAATAAAAAAAAAAAAAAAATAAAAAAAAAAAGCACTTACTGGAAAAGCTTAAACAAATCAATTAAAATCGTAAACTCAAAAGCATCAGCGTCTTCAATGATAATAACAATTTTTTTATTTTGTTTACGCCATTCTGATAAATATGAAACAAAAACATCAATATCATATCCAGAACGCTTTTCAAACTAGTTAGACGATACAGCAAGTTAGAAAAATTATAAATTAATATTAAAATTTAAATAGATAAAAGCTTTATTTAAACGTTTTAATAAACGTTTAATAATAAAATATCCCACCTTAGAATCATCTTTAAAATCGAGATCAAATGAATCTATTTCAGAAAACATTTTTGCTACAATAAAACGTAACGCAGCTTTTAAGTTTGGGGCTTCCTGCATAGTAATATTAACACAAATGTTTTTTTGTGCTTTGAAATTCAAATATAATTGTTCAAAAAATGATAAATGAGTTGAAACATCAGCTCCTAATAGTACTAAAGCAACATATAATTGAGAACCTATGCTAACCGTATTGTATATGTTATGTGTTTTTTCCTCATAATGTTCCTTCTTATCAGAATGATTAAGAGGAGCTGATTCAATATATTTTGATACAGCATTTATGATTGATTCATTAGCAGTGGAAATAGTTTTCTTAAAGTATTAAATATAAATGTTAATTTAACTGGTTTTACTTATGTTTAGAAATTTTTTGAGTTATAAATATCTTATTTCTAAACAATAAAAATGAAAATGAATTAAAATAAAAATTCATTAAAAGAAAAATTCATTAAAATAAAAATTAATTAAAATAAAAATTCATTAAAATAAAAATTAATTAAAATAAAAATTAATTAAAATAAAAATTAATTAAAATAAAAATTAATTAAAATAAAAATTAATTAAAATAAAAATTAATTAAAATAAAGATTCATTAAAATAAAAATTCATTAAAATAAAAATTAATTAAAACAAAAATACACACATTTATAACGGAATCATATCTATTCCATTGAGATAGATATAAATCATATCTTAAATTTCTTAAATTGTCGGGCTCAATCCCCCGCAGTAATTTTGGAAATGTATATTTATGTTTTTTATTAGAATTTTTTTTTCTAATTTTTGAGTGATTAACAAATGAACAAGTCTAATAATTTTTTTAAAAAAGTTAGCACATGTAATCTGTTTTTTTAATCATTGTTATGAATACTCCGACATAATTTAAATTAATTTGTCACATTTTTTCACATAAATTATTTGTAAAACTTATTAAACTCCGCAATAAAATTAAATTTTAAAATACCTTGTGATAGAGTTTTTCTAAATTTTCGTTATTTAATGTCATCCTAAAAAAGTAACCAAAAAAAAGAAAATTTATTAAAACTTTTAATTTTCATGTTAGTAAGAAAAAAAGAATGCAAAAAAAAATGCAAAAAAAATGCAAAAAAATGCAAAAAAACTCACCTTGATACTCCCAAAGAATATACCTAACCAAGAAGTAACTGTTCTATTTTATAATCTTATTTCATATTCTTTTCTTATAATATTTTAAAAATCAACAATTTCATGTTTTTGAAATTAAAAATTATAATATGCCATACTAAAACTTATTTATTTGTCATGGTTACGGGGTTTTTAAAGACAAATATTTAACATAAAAGAATCACTAAAAATACATTGCATGGCCAATTTTGGTTAAATATTTAATAAAAATTACTGTTTTTTTTGCTGTATTGATTATATATTATATCCTTATAAAATTATACTTTTTAATGTATTTTTTATCTCTCAAAATACCTTGTTATTTGTCTTTTAAGTTGTCAAAATAATAATGGTTTTTTTAAATTTTGTTTTACCCTAACCACATCGATTGTAACGTCAAAAAAATGATTTTTCCCTTAGCAACACATACAAAATATTTTTTTTAGTACAATATAGATTAAAGACTTTGCATGATATTTTATATACAGTTGTTAGTATTAATTGATTTAAATTAAGTATTTTTATATTTTCTTTTACGTAATTATAAAGAACTAACAATGGAAACAAATACAAGATAAGATAAAATAAAATATTTATTATTAATTACTTTTCAATGAAACTACTAATCGAGTAGCACTTACCATTCCTTTAGCTAGTTCGTCTAACCCATTGGAAATATCTGACAAGGTTTGGCCTACTACTCTGGTATGTGCTGGTTTAAGTTTTCCTGATTCTAATAAATCAGAAATATGTTTTGTTAAAATTAAACCATAATGTGGATCTTCATGAAATCTTTTTATTAATACAGATTCTATTTTAACAGAATTTGATTGAGTTGGATCAATCTTAGGTAAAGGTTCTCCAGATAAAGAAACAACTACACCAGATTTTTGGTTAACAATTTTAATACATTGTGCTGTAGTTTTAGATGAAACACAATCAACTGCGTAGTCTACTCCTTTTAAATTAGTTAGTTCTAATGTTTTCTCTAAAATTTCATCTGGAGAATATCGGTTATATCCTAATACTACATCGGCACCAATAGATTGTAGATATGTTTGATTATGTGAACTTGCAATAGCAATAACATTTAAATTTGCAAGTTTTGCTAATTGAATAATATATATCCCCGTTATACAAGATCCTCCCCATACTAAGATCCATTTTTCATTTAATTTTTTTTCTGTTTTATATTCTTCTGTTTTATATTCTTTTTCATTTAATTTTTTTTCTGTTTTATATTCTTTTTCTGTTTTATATTCTTCTGTTTTAAATTCTTTTTCTTGGTTTTCTAATACATTCAAATTGTCTTTTAGATTATTACTTTTAGTATCTTTTTGTTTTAAATGATTAAGATGGTTTGGTTCAGTTAAATGAATTAGTGTGTCAGGTTTTATGTTTAAAGTATGATATAAAGAACCTGCAGCAGCTACAATACCAACACCTATTCCAGCACCAGTTTCAAATGAAAATGAATCTGGAAGTGAAAACAAATTATAATCTGCAACTATAGAAAATTCTTGAAAAGTTGAAGTTCTTATATCTCTATAATTAGTACTAGCTATAAATACTCTATCGCCTACTTTCCATGATTTATGTGATAAATTATTATTGTTATCACTATTTGAAATTACTAATTTAGGAGGACCTATAGCCTCTATAATACCTGAAGATTCTCTACCATTTATCCAAGGTAAAGAATGAATACCAAAATTATATTTTACTGTTTTCCAATCTACTGGATTTAAACCAATGGCTATATTTCTAACCAATATTTCACCAGGACCAGGAATTGGTTTAATATAATCATTTATTAACGTGTAAGGACCAGATTTGCTAAACAAAATAAGTGCATTTTGTTTTTCCTCTTTACCATAATTAATTTTTAAATCTTTATTTATATTATTTTCTTCTTTATATGATTTATTAGAGATCACAACTTCATTTAATAAACTTTTTGTCAAATTGTTTTTTATATTCTTGTGTTTTTTACTATTCCATGGTTTTTTAATTTTATCCGATTGAACCGAATAGGTTTGAATTTTAGCTCTGGACATTGTATGTATATGATTTTATTATATGATTGTATGTATATGATTGTATGTATATGATTTTATTATATGATTTTATATATACACATAATGCTTATTTACTATTTACTATACAAAGCATATTATTTTATTAAAACCTAACTATAAAGGAAACAAAAAAATCAGAAAGACTACGTTAATATATACTACATCGGAAAAAAATATAAAAATAATTTCCTAATATTGCGAATATGTTTACTATATAAGTTTGCTACCGGTTAAGAACTGACGTGCTGAAGAAATCAAATTTGTGTGCATATTAAAATGTTTACCCGGAGGGTATAATATATCTGCAGTTACCATAGTGATAGCAGACAAGGTATTTTCAGGTAACACATATTGTTTATTACCCTCTTTTGATATTTTAAATCTTTGTATTTATTAGTTATAGTGGAATATTTAATCTTTAAAGACTTCTAATTGGTATGTTGTAAATAGATAAACTAGTAATTTATATACATACATGCATAGATAGATATACACATAGATATACACATAGATATATACATACATACATAGATAGATATATACATAGATATATACATAGATATATACATAGATATATACATATATACATAGATATATATATATATATATATATACATACATACATACATACATATATGTATGTATATACATACATTTATAAATGCACCCTGCCTTATTAGATATAATAAACACATCGTTGAAGACGTCATTAACAAGAAACAAAATAAATTGAGAACATAACTTGTAGTATTATTTTTTTGTATTATTTTTTGTAGTATTTTTTTTGTAGTATTATTTTTTTGTAGATTGTTTATATTCTATTTATATTTTTGTATTATAAAATTAATTCATATAGTTGTATCCGATTTTCATATTTTAACCCCCATTAAGTCATTATGCAGTTGATGCAAATTATAACATAAATAAAATTTAAAAACTATTAAAGAAAATATTATAAATTAAATAAAAAAAAAAAAAAATTTTTTTTTTTTTTTTTTTTTTTTTTTTTTTTATTTAATTCTTTTCTTAATAACGATAAATTTCAGCTTTGTATGGACCCTCTTCAGGAATTCCAAGATATTCAGATTGTTTATCTGTTAATGTAGTTAATTTAACATTAAGATGAGCAAGATGAAGTCTTGCAACAGTTTCATCTAAAATCTTTGGTAAAACATGTACACCAACAGTAAATGGACCAGACTTAGCAAATTCAATATGATTTTTACGGAATTCTGGATTATTTGCATTAAAAAGAGCAATTTGAGCAAGTACTTGATTAGCAAAAGAACAAGACATAACAAAAGATGAATGTCCAGTTGCACAACCAAGATTTACTAATCGACCTTCAGCAAGAAGAATTACATGTCTACCAGATTCAAGTAAATATCTATCAACTTGTGGTTTAATACTAACATGTTCTTTATTATTTGATTTAAGCCATGCAACATCAATTTCAATATCAAAATGACCAATATTACAAACAATTGCATCTTCTGGCATTTTAATAAAATGTTTTCCAGTAATAATATCTCTACAACCAGTAGTTGTAACAAATATTTGTCCTATTGGAGCAGCTTCTTCCATTGTAATAACTTGATAACCAGAAACAGCAGCTTGAAGAGCATTAATTGGATCAATTTCTGTAACAACAACACGAGCACCCATTGATCTTAAAGCCATAGCACAACCTTTTCCAACATCACCAAAACCAGCAACAACAGCAGTTTTACCAGCAATCATAACATCAGTTGCTCTTTTAATACCATCAATAAGTGATTCACGACATCCATAAAGATTATCAAATTTTGATTTTGTAACTGAATCATTAACATTAATTGCTGGTACTTTAAGTTTATTATCTCTAACCATTTTAAGAAGATTATGTACACCAGTTGTTGTTTCTTCTGAAAGACCATAACAATTTTCAAGCATTTCTGGATATTTTTCATGAACTAATCCAGTTAAATCACCACCATCATCAAGAATAAGATTAAAAGTTTTACCATCTTTAAATGCTTTTAATTGTTGTTCAATACACCAAATATATTCTTCATCAGTTTCACCTTTCCAAGCGAAAACTGGAATACCTTTTGCTGCAATTGCTGCTGCTGCATGATCTTGTGTTGAAAAAATATTACATGATGACCATGTAACTTCTGCACCAAGATGAACAAGTGTTTCAATAAGAACTGCTGTTTGAATAGTCATATGAAGACATCCAGCAATTCTTGCTCCTTTAAGAGGTTGAATTGATGCATATTTTTTTCTAATTTGAATTAAACCAGGCATTTCATTTTCTGCAAGTTCAATTTCACGTCTTCCGAAAGCGGCAAGACCGATATCAGCAACTTTGTAAACCATTTTGTTATTAATTATTTGATGAGGAAAAAAAAAAAATAAATAAAAAAATAAATAAAAATAAAAATAAAAGTAAAAATAATAATTTATTTAGAAAATAATTTCTTACAAGAAGGAAAATTATTTATAATAGAATTAAAAAATTTTAACATTATACCCTAATCATTTTAACTTAAAATCAACAGTTGTTATAGTAACAAGATGTACTTTGTGTTGTCATAGCATAAAATGGGCAGGCAATCATCAGGCTTGGATGAGACATGCATTGTTATGACCATTTTGAGTTTGGTCATGACCCGTTGAGACCTTTTGTTTTGGTAAGATAGTTTATTTAATATAAAATAATAATATAAATAATAATAATATATGATAATATAATAAATGTAATAAAATATAATAAAGTATAATATAATATAAATAATAATAATAATTATAATAATATAATATAATAAAATATAATATAGTATAGTATAATATAATATAATAATATAATATAATATAATATAATAATAATAATAAATAAATACTATATAATAATAATAATAATATAATAATAATAAATAAAATAATAATAATACTATACTATATAGTATAGTAATAATAATAATATAATATAATAAAATATAAAATAAATAATATAATATAATATAACAATAATAATAATTATAGTAAATAATAAATAAATAATAATATATGCTAAATAATAACAATAATAACAATAAGAATATAATATACTATAATATAATATAAATAATAAATAATAATAATTAAATACTACAATAATATACTAATAATACTATACAGTATAATATAATAAAATACTATAGATAAATAATAATAATAATAATAATAATTTACTACAATACTATCTAATAATACTATACACTATAATATAATATAATATAATATAATATAATATAATATAATAGAATATGATTAGAATATTATAGTATACTATAGATAATTTACTATAGATAATAAATAAATAATAATGAATGCTAAATAATAAATAATAAATGCTAAATAATAAATAATAAATATATAATAATAATTTAGAATATAAAAATATACTATAGATAATATAATATACTATAATAAATAATAATATTAATTTACTACAATACACTATAATATACTATACTACAATATAATATAAATAAATATAAAAAATAAATAATAATAATATAATACTAGAATACTATACTAATAGTACTATACAGTATAATATGATAATATACTATAGATAATAAATAATAATAATAATAATAATAAATAATAAATAAATAATAATAATAAATGCTAAATGCTAAATGCTAAATGCTAAATAATAATAATAATAATAATAATATACTATATAATAATATAATATAATATATAATAATAATAATAATATACTATAGATAATAAATAATAAATGCTAAATGCTAAATGCTAAATAATAATAATAATATACTATATAATAATATAATATAATATATAATAATAATAATAATAATAATAATAATAATAATACTAATAATAATATACTATAATAAATAATAATAATAATAATAATAATAATAATAATATAATACAAGAATACTATACTAATAGTACTATACAGTATAATATAATAATAATATATAATTTAATAATATAATATACTATAATAAATAATAATAATAATAAATAATAATAATAATAAATAATAAATAAATAATAATAATAAATGCTAAATGCTAAATGCTAAATAATAATAATATAATATAATATAATAATAATAATATATATTTTAGAATATAAAAATATACTATAGATAATATAATATAATTTAATAATATAATATAATATAAATAATAAATAATAAATAATATAATACTACAATACTATACAGTATAATATAATAATACTATACTATATAATAATAATAATAATAATAACTTACTACAATACACTATAATATACTATACTACAATATAATATAAATAAATATAAATAATAATTATAGTAAATAATAAAAAAAAATATAATAATAATATTATATTATATACTTCGTTATAATATAATACATAAATCAACCTATTCAGCTATTAATAAGTTATTTATAATTACATAAATTACAATAATATTGTTACTATATATTTAACTTTTTTAAACATTACATAGAATTTTAATTATTTTATTATTATTATTATCATTATTAAAAAAACAAAATGATAGATTCACATAATGTTATTGCATCAGAGATTACAGAAAAAGATTGTTATAATCCTACAGTAATACAATCTTTTTTACTTTTATCTAGACATTTATCAGATGATGCAGTACCTTTTGATTTAAATTCTCTTTATAAACCTGATGATTTATCTTTATCATTATCTAAACTTACAGATAGAAGAAGAAAATATGGTGGTACAAAATGTAAATCATATATAACAACAGTTCTTTTTCCAGCTTGGAATTCTCGTGATAATTTATTAGATTATTGTGAAAATATAGCAAAAAAAGATAAAAAAGAACAAGAAAAAAATATTAATAAAATTAATATTTTAAATAATAATAATAAATCTTCTTATATAGATCCAAGAATAGATCCATATGAAGCAAGAAATAATGGTATTCAAAAAGAAAATAATTCTATACAAAAAGTATTTGATTGGATACAAAATGAACGTGAAGTTGAATCAATTACTAGATCTGGTACTTTTCAATCTATACTAGAAAAATGTATAGACTATGAAGAAGATCCAAGATTACGTGGTTTACAAGATGTATGGAAAGATGAATATTATGATTGGAAAAATGAGAAACATTAAATGTATTTAAATTAATAAGTTAGTCTTGTAATAGTATATAGCCGATGTAGCTGATGTAGCCGATATAGCCGATATAGTTGAATATAACCGAATATAACCGAATAACGGTTATATAGTAATATTTATTAACCGATATATTAAAAACATAGTTTATAAACATTAAATAAATCAAGAAACATTGAAACATTTTCAACTCAATATTTACAGTTAGTGTTGCTATATTACTGATATTATTTGCATATATTTTACTGATATTATTTGCATATATATATATATATATATTACTGCCTATATTTACAGAAATAATATGCAAAAACTCAATTCTGTGGCTATTATTGGTGGCGGTCCCTCTGGGATTGTAACTCTACATGAATTAATTGGTAGTGGAATTAATGATATAGTATTATTTGAAAGATTAGATTCTGTTGGTGGATTATGGAATTGTGATAATTTTGGAAAACAAGCTAATTTAGATAAAATTTGGGAAGGAAAAACTGTAGAAGAACTTGAAAGTTCACAGAGACCAAATTGGGTTAGTCTTGGTGAAGGACATTATAATGATTATATAAAGGAAGATGAGGAAAAAGATAATAATAAAGAATTTTGGTATTCTGGTGGTGTTTATCCTAGAATGTATACAAATGTTCCAGATAAATATATGACTTTTTCATTTGCTCCTTGTATTGGAGGTGATAATAATAACAACAAACCATTTAGATTACCATCAGAAGTTAATTCATATCTTCATTCATTAGTATCTAACTCACCCTATAAAGAAAAAATTTCACTTTGTACAAGAGTAGATTGGATAGAAAAATTTTTAGATTCAAATGGTTGTAGAAAATGGAATATATATTGGACACAAACAAAATCAGAAAAATTAAATTTAAAATATAAACATGGTAAATCTACATTTGATGGTGTAGTAATTGGATCTGGTCATTTTCATGTTCCAAAAGTTCCATTTTATAAAGGTTTATCTGAAAGTGCTAAATTTTTTATTGAATCTAATGGTAAATATGGTACAAGATTTGAACATTCAATTAATTATCGTGCTGATATTGAAAAATATAAAAATAAAAAAATTCTTATTGTTGGAAATTCATTTTCAGCGATTGATTGTATAAGAGATTTAAGTAAAGTTGCATCTAAACCTCTTGAATTATCACATAGATCTGATTCATGGTTTGCTCCATGGTTGAAAAAGGCATCTGAGATTCCAAATTTGGTTAAACATCGTAAAGGGATATTATTTTTTATTCCTCCATCATTATCAAATTCAAAAGATTTATGTAAAGAAAAATTAGAAAATGATATGAAATGTACTGTAGTGTTTAATGATGGTTCCAAAGGAACTTATGATGTTATTTTATTTTCTACAGGTTATTATTATCATTATCCTTTTTTAGGATCTAATATTGAAATTTCAAGAAATGGAAATAGAGTTATGAATCTTTATAAAGAAATATTTACTATAAATGAGCCTACTCTTTCATTTGTTGGTCTTGCAAATATTTTTGTAGTTTTTAGAGCATTAGAGGTTGCCGCTGCTGCTATTGCAAGTGTATATTCGGGGAAAGTTAAGCTTCCACCAGTTTCAGAGCAAAAGGCATGGGAACATAAACGAGAAGTTTCTTGTTTAGATCCTTCTAAATTTCATATTCATTTAATAGATGAAGTTAATTGGTTTTTTGAAGAGATTTACGCAATCACAAAGGATGAAAATCATAGGAAAATATTCAATACTCATGATAACGTTGAGAAAAGTGCAAGAGAGAGTATGGAAAATTCTTTGACAATGTTTTATAATTCGCTTGGAATAGATGTGAATTTGCTTAATGTGAAATAGTATCAAGATGAAATTGATATGAAAAAGGGAAAAATAAAAGTATATTGAAGATACAATTAGAATTAGAATACAATTAGAATACAATTACAATTACAATTACAATTACAATTAAAATTAAAATTAGTATGTTGTGTACCATCTAGTATATGTTCGGATGATAGAAAATAGCATGATGGATCGAGTGAAAACTGAACCACAATAAAAAGCAAAAGTTTTATGCATATTATTATGATATTGTTTATATTATTTATATTATTTATATTGTTTATATTATTTATTTTATATTTTATTTTATTATATTATTATTATTATTACTATTATATTATATTATCATATTATTATATTATCATATTATTATTATTATTTATATTATATTATACTATATTATACTATATTATTATATTATATTTATTATACTATACTATACTATATTATATCATACTATACTATATTATATTATATTATATATTATTATACTATATTATTATATTATATTATTATTATTATTATTATTATTATTATTATTATTATTATTATTATTATTATTATTATTATTATTATTATTATTATTATTATTATTATTATTATTATTATTATTATTATTATTATTATTATTATTATTATTATTATTATTATT
>JAJLXO010000327.1:0-27200 GCA_030571375.1 Botryozyma mucatilis | reverse complement strand
AAAAAAAAAAAAAAAAAAAAAAAAAAAAAAGAAATTAAATAAATAAACAAATAATTAAATAATTATAAATAAATTAATGAATTTTAACTAATTGGTAATAATAAATTAACTTAGTAGAAAATGGGATCAAATGAACCAGAAAATGGAAGAGAAGAAATCGCAAGACAACGTAAGGAAAGGGACCGAGAAAGAGAATTAAATAAAGAAAGAATATACGAAAAAGAATTAGGAATTCTGAGAGAAAGAGAAAGAGAAAAAGAAATAGAGGATAGAGAAACTGAAAGGAACCGATCTTATACAAAGGAAAATGAAAAGGAAAAGGAGAAAGAAAAAGAAAAGGAAAAAGAAAAAGAAAGTGAAAGAAAAATTAATTTACTGATTGATAGTCCTCATGTTAAAGAAGCTGGATTGGGTCACTCTGAAAAATTAACTAGTAGTGATTTTGATTTATCATCAATTTCATACTATATTCCGCCTGATAGATTTAAAAAATTTTTAGCACACTTTAGAGATATTTATGCTTTAAACTCTTCTGACATTCAAGTGGATAACATGTTATGGAGTTCAGACGGATGTTCTTTTATTTTTATTCCAAGCGATGGTTATATTATTCAAAATTCTTACGAATTCATATCGAAGCATACCAACTCAGAAATATCAAGACTTGTAACCACCAAACCAAAAATAAAAAAAAAACCACAGATTATTGCCACAGCTTTAGATCCTAATTCAAATTTAAAACTTTATATATGTGTAGACGGAGTTCTAGATGTTTATGACTCTTCTTTGATAGAAGGAGGTATGTATTTGTTCACTGTTTTATATTATTGTTATTATTATTGTTCATTATTATTGTTTATTATTTACTGCTATCCACTGCTACTTTTATTTGGCTATTAATATCGTAACATTCCAATAAGTCTAACTTGACAGTTACACACCTCTCTTCAACTACAAGCTGCACAATAAATGTTTCAGAGCCACTTTTAAAAATGAAATTCTCCCCAGATGGCAAGTACTTAGTTGGGTTGTCTGTAAGTAAATTGAATTTATATTCCTAATCACCGAATGTTTATACATTTGCATATTATTTGAAAGCTAAGGGATTTTTTTTTTTCTAACAATATAGGCTACAAATATACACTATTTCTCAGCAGAATCAAAATTTGCAGAAGAATGCTTCCCACAAGAAACAAAGGTGGGTGGATATTTTTGGGCTGATTGATTTTTGTTTTTTAAAAATAATTTTGGACTAATAAGATTTTCAAATGTATTTGCGTGATATTAAGATAAATGATTTTGCATGGGATAACGCATCTTCTACATTTTTTTTAGGATATCAAGATGGTCTTGTAAAAATACTTTCATGGCCAACTAAAGAATTAATTCAGGAAATTAAATTATGTTCGGCAATATTATTTATCGAATATGATCCTCAAGCTAGGTATTTAGTTATAAAATGACAATTGTTTATTCATTTATTTATTTATTTTTTTTTTTAAAAACGACATTTTTTTAACAAAAATATAGGTATTTTGCTATAGGATCGGAAGATGGGTCTGTAAGCTTATTTTCAACATCAGATTTACTATGTTATATGACAATCACAGAAAATTTGTATGTTAAACTAATATATTCATAGTGCTTTTTTAAATTAATTTGAGGTAATGCTGACTATAATTATGTTCAATTAAATAGAGATTCGATCACTTCAATGGGGATATCGTTTGACGGAAACTATATTGCCTTAGGTTCATCTAAGGAATGCGGACTTAAAATTGTGAGTAGCATTTAATTATTTTATAATTTTTTATTGAAGTTTCTGTGCATATTCTATTATTATTTATATGAAAATACTAATCCAAAACAAATAGTTTTCTTCTGAAAGCGGCGAAAAAGTTTTTGATCTGATTAAATCTAGACCTTCTGTTAAAATACTGTCACATATTGGAAAAATAGAATGGCATCCTGAAACTTATACATTACTATTTAACGGAATAGAAGATGAATTTGGGATGTATGTTCTAGTTTTCTATAGACGAAGAGGGGAATAAAAATGGACTCTTTTTATAAAGAGATGTATATATGATGATGTTTTATGTGGAAAAATTATATTTTTATATTATTTTGGATAATCATAACAATTTTAAATAGACACTGTCTAAAATAAAAGAATAAGGATTTAAATAAGAAAACAGAATCATTATTTTGTATATTAAAACAATTTGAAAAGTTTAGCTCTAAAAATAGAAACAATAGAAAAAACAACAAACGAAAGCATTAACTGAATTAATAGAATATGTTTAATATCATGCATCAGTTATTATAATAATTTATTTACTTACATACTAACAATATATGTAAATATTTTATGCTTTATAAAATGGTTTAAAGACTAAAATATCTTTAGCTAAACGAAGTCCATTCAAAAGCTTTTACTTTATTTTACATGTCTAAATATTTATAACTATTTGGTTTTTATGGTAAAATAGTATTCAGAAAAAACGAAGAAATATGCTTCGAAAAAATGCAAATAGTTGGTTATTATAATTAATATTTATAGTATTAAATAGGAACGATCTATAAAATCATAGAAGTACTTATAGTGATTAAAAACTATTATAGATCGACTTAACTTGATATGTATTCAAAATTAAATTTTTTTATTAACTTATTAACAGATATTTGTTTTCATCTAATATTTGAATTTTAAAACTTAAAATAAATTTTTCTATACTTTTTATGAATTTTATAATTTTAAATTGAAACGGGGGATTATATAAACTATCAGTTGAAGTGAATTTATTGAAAAAAAAAAACCATAATAACAATAGGGGCATAGCATGATGTAAAATAACACAACTAAATAAATTGATATTTATGATAGCCATTAGCTTTAAAATTGCAAGCTTGTATATTATATTTAAATGAAAAAATTAATAAAAAAAAGTATAAGATAGAATCAAAGCTTTTCTTTTATGAATATTGCTTGTTTAATGTAGTCTTATATTCTCATCCATTAAAAGATTAATAATCAATATCATAAGACTCAGAAAAAAAAAAATAAATAACTATATATGAAATTTTAAAAATAAAATAAATTAAATTAAATTAAGTTAGATAAATTAAAGATTAAACTAATATATAAAAAAATAATACATTCTATATAAATAATATAATACATAATAGATGCACAAATAAACAAAAAGGAGGATGGGAATAAATGATATAAAATGCCAAATATAGGTACATAGGAAATCTATAATGAAAAAAAAAAAAGAGATGGAGGGAAAATTTTTAAATATATACAAAAGGATTTAAAAACAAAAATACAAAAATGATAACCAATAAATAGCAAATATAAAAAAGTCAAAAAAAAAAATTAAAAATTTTTAAATAAACATAAAATATTCATAAATAACAAAAAATAATCAGATAAAAATAAATAAACTAATAACAGTAAATAAAAAAAGTTGAATAATAACTAAAAATTTTTTTTTTTTTTTTTTTTTTTTGATAGAAAACATCTTTTGTAAAATAATTGTATCAAAAATAACCAAAATTGCAAAGAATTTTATCAAAATATAGAACGAAAAGATTTTAATTCCAGACAATTAAAATTTATAAATTTTATAATCTTATTGTCAGTAATTTAAAAAAAAATTATTTCAATAAATTCCTTTAGTTTTTAATTTTTTTTGGTCTTCTTGTACCCTATTAGACATTTCAGTTTTCATCGGTTGAAATATTCTCCGGTCAAAATTTTTTTTTAACAAAAATACAAAAAAAAAAAAAAAAAAATAAAAATAAAAATAAAAATAAATTAAAATATATCACACCAACTCCAACTTGGAATAAAAATGTATTTAGTAAATACACTTTTATAGTTTTAATCATATTCGGACATTTTTTGCAGCAATAGGGATAGCAAATGACAATATTGGTGAAACAGCATGTAACCCCCCAACTAGGGCAACAGATGTACAACCTATATCTAATTTTGGTTTTTCAGTAGTGGGACCAAAATCCACAAAAGATCTACCTTCTTTTAGGGCTATGGCAATAACATGTTGCATCATAACGAAATATCCTTTTACCGGTCTTGCAAGTGCATGATCTAAACCTTGAATATCTGAAGTTATAGTATCCCCAAGTCTAAAAAGTACACAAGATGCTATTGTTTCGCCATTAGCCTTAAGAAATAGCAAAGAACGATCACCTTTTGGATTGGTTTCCGGACTACCTAAAGTTTGCAAAAACGATTCATTAGGTTCGGAAAATTCTGAAGTATAAACTCCTTCTGCACGACGATCAGCAATATTATGCCAAAGATTCATTGCCAAATGACATTCTTCAAAAGTAAATTCTTTAGTTTCAATTACTTCACCATTACATGCTTCAAAGGCATCCATTTTATTTCTATATTTTATAGCCTTTAAATATTGTGCAAGTGTTTTGTTTTTATATGGACGTAAATCTATAATATGAGTAGGTGGTAAAGAAATGGATCTCCATCCTGAAGGTTGAATAGCACGTTCAGCAGTATCATTTTTATATGTTGGATCCAATAATACTGCGCATCTCTTTGATCGTGGTTGACGAGAATTCCATTCAACTAAAGCACGTAAAACTGCAGCACTTTGAGCAACAGGTCTTTTTGTGGAAGTGCAGTAAAATATTGAGTGCAAGAATGGCCAATGGAATCCTAATAGACCAAACCGAACAACGAGTGGTTTGAAAAAAGATTCAGCACCAAGAGTTTTACGCAAAATCTTACCTATCCATCCATTAATTGAACCAGTCAAGTCATAATTTTCTATAGTAGATAATAAAACTAATGCTTCAGTATTTTTTAATTTTTCTCTAAACTCCATTTCCATTTGAATTTCAAGTGAAGAGCGCTCTTTAGATGATAAAAGTGGAGTTTGAAACATACTTGAATTCGATTTAACATTTTTCAAACCTTTTTTAGCAGCTTTATGTGCCAGCCGTTTCATTTTATTTTTAGATATTTTTGGAACATCATATAGTAATGGGTTATTAACATCATCTGGATCATTCAAATTTGGATCATTATTTATGTCATTTTCATTATCAGCAGGTCCATTATTTGGGATATTAATACTTATGTTTGCACTATCATTGCTATTCGTACTCTTGTGAGTCGAGTTTGTAATTGTATCCAGTGTTAAATTTTTATTTTTATTTTTATTTTTATTTTTATTATTTTTAGGCGAAGAACACTTTGACGCATTGTTTGAAGTTTCATTTGCCTGGGTATTTTGATTGTTTTCATTATTTTTATTTTTGTTTTTATTATTGTTATTGTTATTGTTATTGTTGTTATTGTTATTGTTATTGTTGTTATTATTATTATTATTATTATTATTATTATTATTAATTACTTGTTTTATATTTATTGAATTTGGATTTGCTTTCATTTCCAAGAATACCATTTTTTCTTCGTCTAAATTAGACCATACTCTGATATTTTCATAAGTTTCATCAGTGTTATAGGTTTTTGCGTTACTGAAAATACTTGAAGGTCTTGATTTAGCAGAATCTTGTGGTGGAGTTGGTCTGAAAACTCTAAGAACTTTACAAGACATATTTGAAAGTTTTGCTCTGGAATAGGCATTCATTAAAGACATGGCATTTTCGCCATTAGGAGCACCAGGTAAACGTCTTCCATGAGCGTTTATGAGCTTACCAAAGGCATTTATCTGATCGTTTGATAGGCTAATAAGATCAAGTTCTTCAACTTCAAGATGAGAATTAGGCATGACTTGAATGTAGGATGAAGCAAGAAGAGAGATTAAAAGTAGAATAGCGCCTGTTCCTGCAAGAACTGCGTCAGCACGGAGGGTATCGTGAACGTTAACAGAAGCATTAGCTATAGGTGAGGCAAAAAGAAGTTTTAGTGACCAACCAACTATAGCGATAGATACAATGGTAGAAATTGAGTAAAAGATCATGAGATAATGAAGAAAGTGAGCAAAAACTGTATTAATACGATTTCGTTCACGAAGAGCTAAACAAACAGCAAGACACATTGTTGAGCAAGCAAATATAAAAGTGCCATCGAATTGTCCTAAAAGATATAAGGAAAGTAGTCTTGCAAAATGATAACCATCTAAACTATCAGGATTTTCAGAGTTTGAAGAAGAAGAAGGAGGGGGTGGAGAAATAGAATCAAGAGGGTCATTTTTATTCATTGCTGAGGAGGAGGATCTTGATGAGAAATTTCTATTCATAACTATTAAAAAAATAGCTACAACTATTTGTAAAAAGGAGGCAAGAACTAAAGCAGAACGAGCAGCTCTATGTACAGGCCACCATGTTAATCTTGCAATTAAAACACCCATTGATGCATCAGCGACGACAGCGACAGATGATAAAATTGTTAAGATAACTTCCTGACATTTTGTTACATTATATGAAATTATTGGGAAACCATTTTTATCTAAATATTGTGGTAAATTTAAAGGATTTCCATATGAATTAACAGTAAGAATATAGATAGAGACTATTACTGCTATTAAAGAAAAAATACAAACAAAATGTTTAAGTGCGTCTCTAAATCTTGGCCATGGTCTAAGACCAGTTTTCAATTCTTTAGGATTTAAAATGGCATCAATAAGAATAGAAAATATTGAAAAAAATGCAGCAATCATGCCAAGAACAGCAGGAGGATAAACTGATGGTTTTTTCACATTGGGAGAAAGAAATATATGTGTTAATAAATTTGCGAGGTTTAAAATAAAGGTGATAAAGGAAACAGCAACCAGTTGTATAAATGCTATTGACCGATAATCTGTAGGTTTGGGGTTCAGTAGCGTTTGGTCTTTTGGACGAGAAAACCAATTAACAATCATTGAGTTATTGTTGGTTCAGCATGCAAGTATGCTAGTGATTTAAAGTGTGAGTGATCCAAAGATGATGATATGATATGATATGATATGATATGATATAATAGTATAATATATAAAATAATATAAAATATAACAATAAACAATAAACAATATAAAACTATAATATACCTATATATAACCAATATAAATTACTTTAATCGAGTGAGTGAATAATAATAATCAAGTGTTTCTATTAGCATGTATTATTATTATTATTATTCATTGAATGCGACTGAGTGGAGTAAAATCAGACCTGTTTAAATGCGTAATATGTGTTTAAATGCGTAATATGTGTTTAAATGCGTAATATGTGTTTAAATGCGTAATATGTGTTTAAATGCGTAATGTGTGTTTAAATGCGTAATATGTGTTTTAAAAATGCTAAAAATGCGATGACAAATGCACACAAAAAAAACAAAAAAAACAAAAAAAACAAAAAAAAAAAAAGTATAATAGTAACCAAAAATTAATGCGTATTATAATCCTAATATTCGTATTAAACTTTATTCTTTTTTTTATTATTTTTTTTTTTTTTTTAATATAAAATATAATAAAGATTGTTTTTCTCTTTATTAACTATTATATAAAAAAAAAAAAAAGTCGTTTGAGACACGTGAGTGGATTCGTAATCCTGAGGGAAAAAAGTTTTAGTACCAAAGTAAATAATAATAAATAACAACAAATTCGTTTTAATAAATTTACCTCTTTTTATGCGAATTTTAATTAATTTCTGAACTTTTTAAACTTGTTTATTTTTAATTATTGTATTTAATTTTTTAAATATATATTTTTTTTATCGATTTTCACTAGTTTATAACTGCTTCACCAACTGGATTTGTTTAAATTTAACTAGCAATTTATATGATTAGACTGTAATATAGTTATGTATATATGTTATACTGAATATATGGTATAAAGATAAATATAAATATACAGTAATAAGTGTCTTGCACTTTAACTACGTTGACTTGTTAGTTTTGATATGAGTGTGGATAATAATTATAAATAAATAAATAAATAATAAATAAATAATAAATAAATAATAAATAAATAATAAATAAATAATAAATAAATAATAAATAATAAATAAATAAAATAAATAATAAATAAATAATAAATAAATAATAAATAAATAATAATAAAATAAATAAATAATAATAAATAAATAAATAAATATAAATAAATAATAAATAAATAAATACTCAAATCTACAAACTCCCAAGCCAAGTCCCTTCCAAGACCGACCCAAGCAAATTACTTTTTATACCCTATTCATACAACACAATAAAATAACTACTATGCAAAATTTACTATGCGAAAATTAATAATCGGTTATTAAAAACACAATGACAAGACTATAATTGAGCTTTATTTGTTCAAATTAGTTATGTTGTCATAGTAAGTGCCACATTATATTATTCTATTAGTTTATTTAATAATTAGTGTTTTTTTTTTATTTTAACTTCTACGCGTATAATAAAAATAATTAAAAATAATTACGTTGTTTAATAATTAAAAATAATTACGTTGTTTAATAATTATTTTTTATTATTGGTTATAATAGCGGCTATAGAAAAGTTTGTGGCTAATTTTTAATTGTTAAGGGTTTTAGCTTAGGGTTTATTTATGGTTTTTATGGTTTTTTTTTTTAATTAATCACGTGTTGACTCATGCAGGAAACGGCTATAACGGAACTGTATTATAAGGAATAATATTTATCCTCGAGTAGCTTAGTAATAACATGATAATGTTAGTATATTGTATTATTGTACTGTATTATATTATACTATATTATATTATACTATATTATATTGTATTATATTATATTATATTATATTATATTATATTGTATTATATTATATTATATTATATTATATTATATTATATTATTATATTATATTATATTATATTATATTACACTATACCAT
This sequence comes from Botryozyma mucatilis, assembly GCA_030571375.1. Lineage (NCBI taxonomy): Eukaryota > Fungi > Ascomycota > Trigonopsidomycetes > Trigonopsidales > Trigonopsidaceae > Botryozyma > Botryozyma mucatilis. The sequence goes on along the minus strand of JAJLXO010000327.1, from coordinate 18,361 downwards.
ACCATTATAGAATGCCGAATTATATTCCAGACTAACTTACTAAGACTTAGTAATACTTAGTAAGCTTAGTACGTTAACTACGCTAGACTTCATAATACTCAGTATTACGTCACATTAATCTATTTACGTAATAAATACCGCATCACTCATAATGACTCGATATTACTATTATTGTGAGTCAATATAATGTGTAAGAAGATATAATGTGAGTGTGTACTGCAAATGATATAATATCTAACGTGTATTGTTGTCGTCACCATATAAACCTATAAACTAATCCTATCCCACGTCCCCTCCACTGTCTTACATCGTAAAATCACCTCATTGTTAGATCCCCAAACACAATAAATCCCACTCTGTCTTGGCCCATTGTATCTTTTAACCATTATTGGATATATTGTACTACCCTTAGATTCATATCCCTCTTCTGAATTTCGCTCACTATGTTTATTCCCACTAGTTAATACATGTCCAATGTTTTGTATAAATGTTCCAAATGAATATCCAACCTTCCATACATAAATTTCAACCTCATCATTGTTAATCTCTGATAATCCAACTAAATGCTTCCCATCTGGTGAAAATTCTAATCTTTCAATGTCATATAAATGTGATGTCGTCTCCAATGTATTAATTTGCGTACCAGTATGTAAATCATACACAATAATAACTCCAGGTGCCCATGAAACTGCAAGCCTTTGTTGTTCACGATGAAATGCAATCATATTATAATATTTAAATAACTCATTTAAAAATTTAGAAATATATGGGATTAATGTCTCCCTTTTGCTTATTATTTCATCATTGTTATTATCACTCTTCATAACAAATCTTCCTGATCCGTTGATACTTCCACTCATAACAACTACCCCATTTTTATTATTATCTCGTCTTAAACACCCATTTACTATTCCATCAACAATTTTTGGAATAAAAACTTTCATTCCAATAGGATTTCTCTTCACAAAACTCGATAGTAACTTAAATAATCCCATCTGTTCTTCAGCACTCGTATTCCCATAGTTTCCCATAAAATTAACCAAAACTTCAATAATAAGTGTCAAATCGTATTTACATATATTATATAAACATTCCCTAGTTTTTCTTCTTATCTCATTTCTTTCATTCTTTTTACCTTCATTCATATCTTTCTTATTTTCCCCACTTACAATTGATGAAATATTCAATCCCAATATGATTTCAATAACCTGCACTCGATCAACATGATTTTTTAATATTTCATATCCAATACTAAGAAGTTTAACTCCAATTTTTCTCCTGCTCCATTCATCATCTTTCAAAAATTCAATCACAACCTCACCACTTTTCCCCCGAAATTTTTTAATACATTCTTCTTTAAACCCTTTATCTTCCTTAACATATAATGAAATTATAACAATAGCTGTTACAGCATACATGAATCTAAACTTATCTTTTCTCGAATAATCATCTTTATTCTTAATATTCTGTTTATTCACGTTTTTATTTTCCACTGACATATTCTTATTCTTTGATGATATACTGATAAATTTTTCAAGTTTCTCGTATTCTTCTTCAATCTCCTTCACTGTCATGGATTCAATAATTTTTGGAACCACAACTTCGGTATTAAATTTCTGTACAGCGATTCGTTCATCTAGCCATACTTTAGCTGCTTCAAATATTTCAATTCTTTTATAATCCTTATATTGCGTTGAATTTCCAGTATCTTTAATAATTTTATCCACGCAATTAACAATTATTTCTTTATTATCTCTATTCTCTTCTTTGTAACCTGTCGCCAGTAAGATCATCCGTAATAAATGAACACATGTTATTAATATTCTGCATGTATATGAACCATCAATTGTAAATAAAAACCATTCATTTTCTTCACTTTGATTACTATCTAATATATTTAAATACTTTCCAAAATAACTAGTAATGCAATTCGGAATACCCATATCTTGCTTATCAACCTTATAGCTTCCATATAAAAGATGTAATAAATCTTGAGAAAAAGATAATTTCTCAAAGACTTTTTTTGGATATAAACATCTAAATATCGCAATTGCTTCATCAAGACTCAGCTTGAATTTAGCAAAATGTTCTTCGGTATTTAGAAAAATTGCACTTGAACCCGAAACAGATGATATAGAGGTACTTGGATTATTATAATCATCATAAAATAAAGTTTTATGTAAAAATGAGATGACTGTATAAACATCAAAACCAAGTATATACCTATTCAAATACGATAAGGTAATTGTGTTTGAATCATCTTGTCTTTGTTCTTCACCGAGAATTGATCGTAAATCTTTACAATGATATAATTCAAGATTAATCCATTCTTCATTCTCATTCTTTGATTTTGTTTCTTTATTCCCTTGTTTGCTACTCAAGGTGGTTTCATTGTTTTTAGGGAAATAATCGTTAATTATACTAAAGTTGCGTTTAATAGAAAATGGATCATGCTCTTCGTGTTTAGTATGCATTTTTAAAAAATTCTCGTCATATTTATTGTCATCTTTATCATCGCTGGATTTTCGTTTGCTTATCAAGGTTTCCTCACCAGAAACTGTATTCCAACAAATTTTACAACCATTTAAATATTCGATTTTAATGACACCAGTAGAGTTTAAAACACTTAAACTTACTGGTATACTAACATCGCCAGGAATAAAAAATGAAAGACTCATTGAAATTTGTGAAAATTCTACAAATGCTATCTCACCATGTTTCGATATAACCGCAATAAGTCCAGCTAAACGAGATCCTGCCTCTGGTGGAATAATTATTGCATCAATTACAGGAGAAGCAAATATTGTTAATGGATTCGAAATGATCCATTTATTTGTAGAGTCATTAGTTAGTGTATATATTTTCCCACTAGATGATCCTACGAAAATTATTTCTTTTTGATCATTTTTTTGGATTCCTTGTTCTCTGAAATAATCAAAATTGTTTTTACTATACGAGGATGAATTTGTTATAGAATTTTTATAGGGAAATGCGGAAATAAAAGAAATAAAAGCAGATGGCTCATTTAACGTTATTTCAATAGTATTAGCAGAAGAATTTCTAGGACAAAGAAAATCTTGCAAAGTAACAATTTTTATGCTTTTGTTAATGGCAAGGATATATTTATCAGCTGTATTGGTGAACAAAATATTTTTATTTGTATGATTAAATGAATAATAATGAAGATTTGAAATTTTTTTGCATTCTTCATTATTATTATCAATAAAGCAATAACAGCATGTATTATCCTTATTGTATAGTGAAGAAACCATGATTTTGGAAGTTTGTGATACAAAGTTTGCAGTATTAACTATAGATAGACAAGAATTTTGATAGGGTATTTTAATAAAGTTAGAAACAATGTTATTAAGCGTATCTAATTTTATAATCCAAAATTCCCAACAGGGCGTATAAATCAGGCAACTGTTTTTATCTTGCGATAAGGACAGTTTCAAACAACTATTGAAAGAAGTGAAAAAAGAAGCATTAGTTGTACCTTTCAATTTTATATTCCAATTTGAATCATAAGAATTAATATCTGTCGGTATTTCACGTATACACCACTCTGTTTTATATAAAATAATTAAGAATTTGTTTTGAAAACAAATTACATTTGAAATTTTTTGTTCATTTTCAAATGAAGGTGTTGATTTTAATTTTTCTAGCTGAATATTATTATTAGAGTTTTTTATAGTAAAAGTTTGAGAATTTCCATCAGGAAAAAATTGCAAAATAGAATTTTTATTTTTATTTTTATTTTGACTTTGATTTTGATTTTGATTTTGTATTTTTGTTAGAATTATAGTTGTAATTGTCCATGAAAAACAGGAATTTTGTGTGTAAATAATAGATAAGTCTGCTGTATTAACCAATATAAACGTAGATGATTGTCCCCATACAAGTGCTAAAGTATTTATTTTATTATTACTATTATTATCATCATCTAACTTCTCATACGTGACTATTTCTTTTTCATTTATATCAGAAGAGTCAAAAACATTTATACTTAAAATTTTAAAAATTGAAATAAAAGTTTCAGAAATAACAGAAAGAAATGGTAAACTTAATAGTAATAATTTTCCTTTCATAGATGAACATAATAAAAATTCAATTCCTTTATTTTTAAATACACATAATGAAGTAATTGATTCAAACTCATTTCCAATATTCACTGTTGAAAGCAAACTAAAATTTCCATTTAAATTTAAATAAGTTTGTAAAATTCCATTAGAATACCCAACAATAATTCCATTAGAAAACCCTACAGAGACAGTAACAATAATGTTGTTATTGTTATTATTATTATTATTTATATTCAAAGAATCATTTTTAATTGATTTAGAAAATAAAAATCTATACGGACTATCCATTTTGATTGCAATTAACAATTGATTATGTAAGTAAACAAAAAATGACCAATAATAATAATAATAATAATAATAATAATAATAATAATAATAATAATAATAATAATAATAATAATAATAATAATAATAATAATAATAATAATAATAATAATAATAAATACACAACAATCAGTAATAACTAATATTATTTACTATTATACCATAATATATACAATAATATAAAAACTCTGTAATCAAATCATATTATTACACTAATTAATGCTCATAACAACAATAGCTGCTTACATAACAGGGATTAAATAAAGCATAGAAAACTAGAAAACCTAAATAAATAAGTAAATAAGTAAATGCACTAAAAATAAATGCTTTATTTTCCTTAATTATATATAAACAATACAAACAAAATGAAAAAAAGTAAATAAGGTTAACGAGACTCGAAAGAAAAAACTGATCTTTTAAGATACTTACCTTCCATGGTAACAGGTTAAAACTTATTATGTTAGAATAATTGCAAGAAGTACTATGCAAGTGTATGTAAAAGTGTATGTAAAAGTGTATGTAAAGCATATATAAAGTATATGTAAAAGTATATGTAAAAGTATATGTAAAAGTATATGTAAAAGTATATGTAAAAGTATATGTAAAAGTATATGTAAAAGTATATGTAAAAGCATATATAAACTACATCTACGGAGGTTTAATATATTTAATCCCTATGTAATTACAGGGAGAAGATTCCAATTCAAATGTCCTTTATAAGAAGATAATTTTAGGTTATAGTAAGCAATAAGATTGATACACAATTTGATAGCCATTATAGATATATTTAACAATATAAACAATATAATATAAATATATCATGAAATGCAACCAAAACTCAAGCAAGTTGTTTACATTCATAAATCAATTTGCTTGCTTATCTTTGATTCCCAACCCAAGCCTCGTTCAAAACCATTTCTATGATAATAGAAATCTTCTATAGCTTCCATTATTTCCTTTTCACTGTTCATAACAAAAGGTCCATGTTGAATAATAGGCTGTTCAAAATACTCACCCCCAATTATGAACAATCGAGTTTCTTGGTTATCATTGTAATTCTTATTCTGGGAAATGTCCTTCGTTTCAAATTTGTCATTTACTGTAGAAATCTCAACTCCCTTGTAATCACCTACTCTCTCTAGAGTAATAAAATCCTTCTCTGAAGCTAACTCTCCCGAAATATATGCATTACCTTTTAATACATATACAAACGCATTAAAACTATTTGGTAAGTTTATAAATATACTTTCATTCCCATTTTTATTTCCATTTGAATTTATTTTATTACGTAATATAACATCAAAAAACCATACAGGAGTATAAGATAAATCACGTACTGATTTTATTCCTTGGAATTCTCCAGAGATTATTTTAATAGTTATTGGAGCATTTTTATCCTCTAGATTTAAATCATTATTTAAAATATTCCCATTTTTATCGATATTTATAATAGGAATTTCCTTACTTTTTAAATCTCTATATCTTGGTTCGGTCATTTTTAATTTTTTCGGCAAATCAACCCATAGTTGAATACCAAGAATATTACGTGGTTTACTATTGTTATCAATTTTTTTATTTAAATCCTTAAATGGCATTTCAGCATGAATTATTCCTCTTCCAGCAGTCATAAATTGCAAATCACCTGGATTTAATATTCCATATGATCCAGTAAAATCCTCATGTACAATTTGTCCATCGAGTAAATAAGTAATAGTTTCCATACCTCTATGAGGATGATCAGGGAATCCAGCAGAATCAGCTACCGCAAAATGATCTAATAATAAAAATGGAGCAAATGATTTAAGTTTTCGACTACCAATAGATCTGAAAACTGTACTACCCACCCCTTCCTTAGTTTCAATAGCTTTGAAAATTTTACTAACTGGTCTTGAAATCGACATTTTCTTGTATCTAAATGTTACATTTTTAAATCGAAATATTTTTTTATTTATATGCAAGTATAATTTTCATCTATCTATTTACCTTGTAATATATTCTTATTACTAATTTTTACTAAACTCTTGTAATTATCATTATCAATAATTATCAACAATTATTAATTATTATAAATTGAGACCCTGTTAGTTTTTAGTGCGAATTAATGTTTGGCAATTTAAAGTTTAAATTTTATGTTGTCTAGACAACTTACTAGAAAAAGAGTATAAATATCTAAGAAAGGAAATATTATAAAAGGGAAATATATTAAAAGACACAGTTTATTTGCCCATTATGTCTGATTATAAATATATGATAAATATAATGTTTCAAAATAGGAAGTATATTTGTGGATTATTTCCTAAATAATTATTATTTAAGGAACGATATAATTATATTAATCATTACAAATTATTATTAACTGTTGTTATTCATTCAAATTCTTACTAAATTTTATTAATTTTTATACATTTTTTTCCATTAAAATTTATTATTTTAATTTTAAAGATATATAATTAGTATCTTTTCATACAATAGAAAATTATTGATTAATTAATTTTTATTAATTTTTCTTAAAGTTTAGTCATTTTTATTAATTTTTAGTAAATTTCATTAGTTGCAACATTTATTACCAATCATTTTTAGTTTCTAGATTTTATTTACTAATTATTATTAACAAAGATTAAATAACAATAAATTATTTCTAAAACTACATATGGTTGTATTTAGAATTGCCATAGATATATATTTATAAGAATTATTTATGTATTATATGGTTTTTAAAAGACTTTTCATAATTTATAATCTATTTATTACTTTGTTAATTTATTTATTTATTTTTTAATATTAACGTATCTTGTTTCGAGTTATGCTCAAAAAGGTATAAAACAATAACCGGGTAAATTGATTTCTTTTTATTTCACATATCAATCCCATTTAAGTAACACCATTTCTAGCCTACGTTGTTATTAATGAGCAATTTTACATTAATCTTAAAAGGTATACAAACGAACGTAACAAGTAAATAAATAAGTAGATAAATAAATAACTTTAATAAAGATTAAATATAATTATATAATAAGAACTATTAAAACAGTAATATATTTTGTTATTTTTTTTTTATCTTTATCTTTATCTTTATCTTTTATTTTATTTATTTATTTGACTTTTCCAATCATATTAAATAAATATATTTAAAAGTCTAAAATATAGCTATTCTAAATAAACTAAGAGGATAAAAAAAAAAGATATATTTTTTTGACGTTTAAAATTCTCTTCGTAATCCATTCTTAAATCACGTTATCGCATGACCCCATATTCGTCGTATTCGTGCTAATATTATAATAGTGTATATAATAGATTCTTTAATAAATGGCTCTTAATTATTCTACGTCATATAATCTATTTTTTTTTTTTAATAGTATAAAAGTAATAAAATAATTGTAAATATTATTTTCTCTCATTAATATAGCATCTTTTTTTTTTTTTTTTTAATTAGCGGATTTTCAAGGTTACTATGGATATAATATTAAAAATTAAACTAAATTAAATTAAATGGCATGGTTTATTGGTTAGTTAATCATCTTTAATTAATTTATTACCTCAATGAGAAATTATATATAATTATATTTGAAGTTATTTAGTGAATTTGATTTTAAAAAAAATTAAATATTAAATTATTATTGAAAAAGATGATATTCCCAATTCTTTTTATTATCCATTGTCAGATTTTATTTGCTTCATGTTGGTCAATACCATTGTCATTTAAGAGTAATAGTAATGTTAATATTCAAAATTCTGATAATGAACAACAAAATTTCCAATTAAATACGCAAATTATACTAGATGAAGATAAATCAATAACATCTTTTTCTAGAGAAAATAAAAATAAAAATATAAATCAAATAAATGATTCTGAATGGTTAAAAATATTTCATTCAGAAAAGATTCCATCAGGTACAGTTCGTATAAAAAACCCTAGTTCACTCGGATTAGAAAATGTAACTCATTTTACTGGATATGCAGATTTTGAAAAAAATACTAAACATTTATTTTTTTGGTTCTTTGAATCTAGAAATGATCCAAAAAATGACCCAATTATTTTATGGTTAAATGGTGGACCTGGTTGTAGTTCTTCAATAGGATTATTTAATGAATTAGGACCAGTAAGAATTGTAAATTCAACTTATTTTGAATCAAATCCTTATTCTTGGAATGAAAATGCAAATGTTATCTTTTTAGATTCACCAATTGATGTTGGATTTTCTTATTCAGATATAAATTTAGTTATCAATTCTGAATCAGTTGCAAAGGATGTATACACTTTTTTAGTGTTATTTTTTGAAACCTTTCCATCATATAAATATCATAATTTGCATATAGCTGGTGAATCTTATGGAGGTCATTATATTCCAGCAATTTCTCATGAAATATTAAATCATACAGACAATCCATTTAATCTTACATCATTAATAATTGGTAATGGTCTTACTGATCCTCTAGTTCAATATAATTATTATCAACCAATGGCTTGTGGAGGTGAAATTGTTAGTGGTTATCCAAAAGTTCTTAATGATGAACAATGTCTTGATATGTTACATAGAATGCCATTATGTACAAGTTTAATAGAATATTGTTATTCTACAAAAAATTTTGCAATTTGTGATTTAGCTCGTGAAACATGTAATTTTATAGCTTATGAAGATTATTCTAAATCCGGATATTCGATTTATGATGTAACTGCAAATTGTACTGAAAATCCTAAATCATGTGATATAGGAGAAGATGAAACAGAAAATTATTTAAATAGATATGATGTTCGATTAGCAATTGGTGCAGAAACTAAAGCAAATTTTAGTTTATGTAGTGATAATGTATATTTTTGGTTTTCTCTCACAGGAGATTGGGTATTACCTTCTCAAGAATATATAACAGAAGCACTTGATAATAATATTCCTGTTCTTGTTTATGCAGGTGATAAAGATTTTATATGTAACTGGTTAGGAAACCAAGCTTGGACAAATGAATTACCCTGGAAATCAAAATTTTCTTTTTCAAATAGTACAATAAATCGTTGGTATGTTGGTAATTTATGTGCCGGAGAAGTAAAAAATTATCAACACTTTACTTTTGCCAGAATGTTTGATGCTGGTCATATGGCTCCTTTTTATAAACCTCGTAATTCTTTAGGAATGATTTCCCAATGGATTAAAGGTAATTATGCTTTAAATTTACAAGATATGTAAAAGCATTTTTTATTTTTTTTATTTTTTTTTTTTATTTTTTTCAATTATTATATTCATGTTAATAGCTGAGAACGACAAATGAGAATAATAAATATTAATAATATTAATAGTAGTAGTAGTATATGCTACATATAATAACTATACTATTACTAGCTACCCAGTTGTTAATACTTTAATTTTTTATAAATTTTTTTCCTTAAGATGACTAGTTCTGTTAATTCACCAGTGGGAAACTATGTTTTAATTGAAAATTCTGCTGGTAAATAAAAATTTGCATTATTAAATGCTAACAAAATGCAAAACAAAATGCAAAAAAAAATGCTAAAAAAAAAGCTAAAGGAATGTTAAAAAGAGCATGCTTTAATGCTAAAATAAACCAAATAATCCTGAATAATATGCAATTGCTTATATTATTAAATATGCAGCTAATTATATTATACAATAGACAATTATTATAAATGATAAATGCTACCAATAATAAAATTTTTTTTAAAGATGCCTTTTGTTTATTTTCACGTGTTGTTTGTTTATATTATTATAAATCGTAATAATAGAGTTTACGAGGGTTTATAATGACCTTTTTTTATTTTTATTTTTAGTTTTTTATTTATTTATTAAAGAATATAAATGTGTCTTATACTAATCAAAAGGACTATAATAGGATTTACAATTACGTATTAATTTTTTTGTATTTATTTTCATTGTATTTATTTAATTGGATAGAATGTTGTAAGCATTTAATGTAAAAATTGTACTAGAAATAAATAGAAACATTATCCAAACATTATCCAATTAAAATATTATAAATAAAATATTAGAGTAAAGCTATTAAAATAAAGATAATAAAATATAAATAATAAAATATAAATAATGACATATAAATAATAAAATATAAATAATAAAATATAATAAACATCACATTATCAATAATTAATCAGATTTAGTCCTTTCGGCAGCTTTCTTATAACTAGGAAGAGCTCTAATAGTATCAAGCCATTTTATAAGATTAGGATGCTCTTCAGCAGTTATAAGCGCATGTTGAGCAGCAGACTCAATAGGATAAGAAAGCATAATATCAGCTCCAGTTAAATTATTTCCAACAAAATATGTATGACCTTCCAATGTATCATTTAAATATTTGAAATTTCTTTTAATATTCGGATTTAAATATGCTTTTCCAACTGAATTTACAACTTGATTAATTATAGGACGTATGAAAAAAGGAGATTGTGAATGAATTACATTAAAAATATGTTTAAATACTAAAAATGGCATTAAAGTTCCTTCAGCATATTGTACAAAATATTCAACTGAATTTTGTGCATCTTCAGTAGTTGGTATCATAGTTGGATTACCAAGTTTTCCATATTTTTTAATTAAATAATTTACAATAAATCCTGATTCAACTAAAAGTTTCCCATCAGAATCACGAACCATAGGAAAATGTCCTAGTGGATGAATCTTAAATGCTTCAGGTGGAGAAAGATTATCTTTTGTACGATCAAATTCTTCAATTTTAAAATTTAATTTAAGTTCTTCTAAAAGCCATACTATTCTTTGTGCTCTTGAATTTTTAAGCCTATTAATTAAATATGAGGTGAGTATTTGTGTGATAATATTAAAAATATTTAAAATTCAATTATATAAATCAACTTACCAGTATAAAGTTAATTGATTGCTAGCCATAGTGAATATATATATATATTATAGTTGTAAAATTTAGTATAATTTATAAATTTAAACGGATACAAATACAGTTATTATATTATCGGATAAATACACTTCAAACTAAATAAAAATTAATAATAAAAATGATTCGTAATTCTATTAATTTTATTTACGGACATCTCATCTCCGTCCTTGGCAAATTTACCCTGTTAAAAAAGTATTCTCCATACTAAATCTACTTTAATTATTATTTGTATAGTTTATGTTACGTCACTGGTTATACTCAATGATGTATGTAGTTCATAAATCATATTTTTATTCTCTATTTATGTCATGGTGACCATATATCATCATAACCATGTATTTATTTATTAAAGATAATAGAGTAGTGCATAAGATGGTATCGGTTTTTTTTTTTTTTTTTTTTTTACAGACTACATTAAGCGTAAAAACTATAGTCAAGAGCCACAATACTATTTACGCATATATATTTAGATATAGTTTGACTGTTTTAAATTACAAAGATTGCGTAATATAATAAATAGTACAATAACTAAACAATGAATAGTATAGTGTAATAACAATAAATAAAATATAATAAATAATAAATAGTACAATATACTAAACAATAAATAAAATATAATAAATAATAAATAGTACAATATACTAAACAATAAATAGTATACTGTAATAAACAATAAATATAATAAATAATAAATAGTACAATATACTAAACAATAAATAGTATACTGTAATAAACAATAAATATAATAAATAAACAAAGAAAATTGTACAAACAAAGCACTACGTCTGACAAATGACTTTTATAATACAAACTAAAACAATTAAAACAATTATAAATAAATAATAATTTGTACAAGGATGTAAATCAAAAAACTTAATTTACAATAAAATATATGACAAAATATATGACAAATATATGCAAAATAAATTCATTCATTATCTAAAATTCAAACTGAAAAAAAACTAACTTTACGATAGGGAGCAAAAAATAATGGTACTATAATAGTACAGTATTCCGACTCATTTTACCAGTTGGAGGAAATAATTATGCATAAATGTATATTAACATATACACTTATGGCATATATTTATTTAGTGTATTTTTTATTTATTTATTTATTTTCCATCTTATTTCTATTAATTGAATCATCTATGAATAGTTAATAATTAATCAACACGGAACCGTATCCAAATAATTAAATATTTATGTTGGTTACAGTTAATTAAATTTAAAGTTCGTCCAATGAGACAAAGAAAAAAGGGCCATGCACGGAACGGTTACAAAATATTTATTCATAATAAAAAAAAACGTGGAGAATTAAGACTCAATTTAACACTAGTAAATTATTTTAAAATTAAATATTATCACATGTGATTAATGTATTTATAGTATATATATATATGTAAACTCCCATTTAATACATATTATTATTTATCTACGAAATTTCTACCCCTCATTATTTATAAATATATTATTATTGTTGTTTTGAATTACAAAAACTTTTCACATTGTAACCTATTATTACCTGAAAAACGTTTCGGATAAATCACATAATATTATTATATATATTAACAATATATTTTATCAATAGGAGATTAATAAAATATATAAAATAATCAATACAACTTGTTTAACTTACTATTTTTAGTAGAAGATACCTTTTTAGGAAAATTGGAACATTTCATACAACAACCCTTATATCCCAATTTACTTGATATTGAGCCAAGACTACAAGGAGAGAGATATAAAAAAAAAAAAAATACAATAAATAAATCACAGAAAAAGTCTAAATCCTATAAACCAATTAATATATCCATTTAAAATAATAAATTTCTTCTACTTTTCTTCTTTTTAAAAAATCTTTACTTATAATCAATAAAAAAATTTATGTCCCAAGAGTTTAATTAAAATTATTTCCCTGAAAAAAAAAAAAAAAAACTGTTTTACTATAGCAACATTACGATTAATTAAATATTTAGTCAATTTTAGGCATCTCAAATTAAACAGTTTTCTTTTCCAATTAAAATAAATATAATAATAATAATATATATATTTTTTTTTTCTCCTCAGCAATTTAAAATTAATTAACTTCTTGGTTTTATATAAAAACATATAAATATTTTAATATTTTCAAATATTAGAATATTTATATATTTAAACCTTTGGAACTTATTTAATTTTTTATTATATATATAATTACTATAAAAGGCATTAAATTCACAACGAGAATTTTATATAAATAATTATCATTATTATTTTAATTTATCCAATTAAATAAAAATTTTGATTTTTATAATTTTCTTGTATTTAATTTATTTCTTGGTATTTTTAATTTTTCACTATGGGCTTTAATTTAAGTTTTAAAAGAAAAGAAAAAACTGATAGTAATAATAATAATAATAATAATAATGATAAGCCCAATGATGGCAACGTGATTACGTCAGATTCAATTTCAGAATATAATTCAAATTTATCAAATATTGAAACCGAAGTAGATGCACTTGAAAAAAAAAAGAAACAAAACAGAAAAAATTTTTGGTCTATTGGTGCAACCGGGGCTGGTTTATTTTCAGATGGCTACGTTAATAATAGTATCTCAGCTACTAATACATGTTTAAAACGACTATATCCAAAAGAATATGCTAATTCAAATGCTATAAGTAATGTTAGTGCTATTGCCTTTGTAGGAACTGTAGTTGGTCAACTTACATTTGGATTTCTTTCAGATTATCATTCAAGAAAATCTGGAATGATTTGTGCTTGTATTATTTTAATTGTTTTTTCAATATTATGTGCTGGTGCATGGGGTAAGGATGGAAGCATATACGGAATGCTTGCTGCTTTAACCGCTTATAGATTTTTTTTAGGTATTGGAATAGGTGCTGAATATCCAGCTGGTTCAGTCGCTTGTGCAGAATCAAGTGCAGAATATAATAAACATACACAAAATAGATGGTTCATTTTATTTACAAATTTTATGATTGATCTTGGTTTTGTTGTATCTTCATTTGTACCTCTTGTCTGTGTTTGGATATTTGGTCAACATAATCTTAATCCCGTTTGGCGTGTAACTTTAGGTCTTGGTGCAATTCCACCTTTATCATTATTTTATTTTAGACTTAAAATTGATGATTCACAATTATTTAAAAAAAATCAAATTAAACGTTCAAAAATTCCTTATCTCCTTATAATTAAATTTTATTGGTGGAGATTATTACTTATTTCACTTTTATGGTGGATTTATGATTTCTCTGCGTATGCATTTGGAATTTATTCATCATCAATTCTTGTTGGTCTAGTAAAAGGTAATTCTATAATAAAGTCTTTTGGTTGGACAACCGTCATTAATTTATTTTATATTCCTGGTTCATTCCTTGGTGCTTTTGCTAGTGATGCTTGGGGTCCAAGATATACTTTTGCTGTTGGTGTTATTGCACAAGCTATAATTGGTTTTATAATGGCTGGAGTAATTGCACAACTTAAAAATCATGTTGGTGGCTTTGTTGTAGTTTATGGTGTATTTCTTGCATGTGGTGAGTTTGGACCTGGTGATAATGTTGGCCTATTGGCTTCCAAAATGTCTGCTTCAGCTGTGCGCGGCCAATTCTATGGTATTGCCGCTGCCATAGGAAAAATTGGTGCTTTTGTGGGTACTTATGTATTTCCTATAATTCAGAAAAATGCTGGTGGTGAAGATACTGTTAAAGGTTTACAGAATCCATTTTGGGTTGCTTCTTCTTTATGTGTATTTTCTGGTATTATTGCCGCTACTCTTTTGCCTAAAATGAATGCTGATAGTGTAGCCAATGAAGAAATAAGGTTTAGAGAATATTTGGCTGCAAATGGTTTCGATGTTTCTCTTATTGGTGTTCCCCAGTCACCGTCAGTATCAGATGAAGAGGGTGCCGGTGTACTTGGAAATAAAGAATCACCTGATATTTCTCAGGAAGTTGTTCATACAAAAAATTCTTCTTCAATGTATGATGAAAAATCTTAATAGAATTTTCTGGGAATTTTTTTTTTTCTATCTTTATGAAAATTTTATTATAAGATTTATTTTTACGACCATTTCATCTGGATATATTATGTTTACACAGTATATCTCTACCTATAAGATTTTTTCAACAAATTTCTTATTTATGCTGTTTACGTTGTTTATGT
Organism: Botryozyma mucatilis; assembly: GCA_030571375.1. Classification (NCBI taxonomy): domain Eukaryota; kingdom Fungi; phylum Ascomycota; class Trigonopsidomycetes; order Trigonopsidales; family Trigonopsidaceae; genus Botryozyma; species Botryozyma mucatilis. The sequence goes on along the minus strand of JAJLXO010000327.1, from coordinate 2,921 downwards.
TATGTTTAATTTTGGATTTGCTTTGTATTTTATTATTTTTATTCTTAAATATTTTATTTATTTATTTATTTATTTTTTTCTTTTATTCAGTATGTATTTTTTACTTGTGTAATATATTTTTTGATGGTGTGTAATAGATTGTGTATCATATATAATTTATATAATACGAAAATAGATTAAAAATAGATTATATTTTATTTTATTTTATTTTATTTTATTTTTTTATTTAATAAGTCTAATTATTGATATTTATATTATTATAAGGAGTAACTTAATTACTTAATACAACCCCTTCAATAATATGCTTTTTTATGTAGTAATGTTCTTATTTTTAGTGTAAAATAATTAATTTAATAAATTATACGTATACTAATAAGTAAACTATAAACTAAATGATAATGATATACACAATATTTATAAATGTAAGATCGAATTCACATATATATACATATAAATTGATATTAAATAATACTAAACTTATCAAGAGGGGAATGTCTATTTCACAATAAATAGTCATGACAACAATATTCTTTTTTTCTTTATAAAAATACTTTGATGAATATTCTTTTAAACAAAATTTCAAATAAATAAAATAAAAAAAAGGGGCTACAAATAAATGATACGGAAAAACTTAACAGAAATAAATAAAATAGAAACGAATAAAAATGAAAATTAAATGAACAAAAAAAAAAGATTCAGAGTGTGAACAACTTGAAATGTATAACGATAGTTTTTTTTTTTTTTTTTTTTCTTGTCTAAATATCAGTAACTAAGGAAACAAAATTTTTTATTATCAAGATTCCCATAACAGGACCAAAGACAAAAACAGAAATTATTTAATTATCAAGTTGATAATGAATTTAAAAATAAATGAGATAATTTAGTTTATAAGTGATCTTCAAAATTGATCTTCATGTTATTATTAATTGTGCTAATTAAAATTGTATACGAAGTTCCTCATTTATTAATAATTATAAAAAAGTTAAAGTTGTTTAACAATTGAAAATGCAAACTGTAAAATTTTAAAAGAAAATATTTTGGATTTTTTGTTCTGTTTGTAAATTTACGTGTGTATTTGAATATGTAGTGTATGTATTTGAATATTTAGTGTATGTATTTGAATATTTAGTGTATGTATGTATGTATTTAATATGCATTTCATATTTAATGTAAATCCTTGTATATATGTTATCGTGTATATTCTGTGCATTATATAATGTACTATTTTTATATAGGGAATTGATAATGCCAGCCGACCTTTTTAGCCTGTACAGCCGAGTTTAGGGTTTACGTAATTGATTTATAATAAATTACCTACCATACATAGTAATTATTTAGAAAATAGGAAAATGCCTAGTTTTAATTAAAGTATAGTGGCATAGATACATATTTATTTAATTGCAGCAGTCATTTAGTCAATTATTATATAATTCATAGCAAATACTCCGATTTTATTGATATTTCCCATAGTAAAAAAAAATAGTAAAGTAAAAGTTTAAAATATTGTAAAGCTAATAAAATTAATAATAGCAACAGAAAAAATAAATTATTAAATTTATTAACAAAGCACAAAAAATCTTCAATTTTTTAAAAATTTTTTAAACTTTAAAGTGTAATACATTATTGTACAAATTAAAATCTTTTAAACCTCTTTAATTCTAAATATAATTAACTACATTATGTCTCATCAAAACCCTCCCAGTTATCAATCTATTCAGGCCGATGTGTCTGCTGAACCTAATACTATAGGTAGCAATGTTGAACTTAATACTATTAATAATACTGTTGAACCATATACTCCTCATGTTGCTAATACTACTGTTGAACCATATACTCCTCATGTTGCTAATACTACTGTTGAACCATATACTCCTCATGTTGCTTATACTACTCCCCATGTTGCTAATACTACTCCCCATGTTGCTAATACTACTCCCCATGTTGCTAATACTACTTACCATATTGCTAATACTGTTGAACCATATACTCCCCATGTTGCTTATACTACTCCCCATGTTGCTAATACTACTCCCCATGTTGCTAATACTACTTACCATATTGCTAATACTGTTGAACCATATACTCCCCATGTTGCTAATACTGTTGAACCATATACTCCCCATGTTGCTTATACTACTCCCCATGTTGCTAATACTACTTACCATATTGCTAATACTACTGGATTACATAATACTTCCCATGTTGCTGATACTACTGGACTATATACTACTTCCCATGTTGCTAATACTAATGGACTATATACTAATTCCCATGTTACTGATACTAATGGACTACATAATACTCCCCATGTTGCTGATACTACTGGACTATATACTACTTCCCATGTTACTGATACTAATGGACTACATAATACTCCCCATGTTGCTGATACTACTGGACTATATACTACTTCCCATGTTGCTGATACTACTGGACTACATAATACTCCCCATGTTGCTGATACTACTGGACTATATACTACTTCCCATGTTACTGATACTGTTGAACCATATACTCCCAATGTTGCTAATACTACTTACCATATTGCTAATACTGGATTTAATAATTATAGTTCTTCTAATATAGTAGATAGTTCTGTACATAACACAAGTAGCTTAATAGATGTATTAGATTGTTCAAAAATATTTAATAATGAAGAAGAAATAAAACAATATATAAAAACGATAGCTCATCAAATGAAAGAAGATGTTGTTATATACAGCTCTGAGAAAAGAAGGATACGTTACAAATGTGTATTTGGGGGAAAGTACAGAAACAGAACAGGAGTTGATCCTATTGAGCATATCAGGATTAGCTCAACAAGATTAATTGAATGTCCGTTTCGCATTACTGCAAAACAAATATCTACGGGATGGCAAGTCTACATTACAGAACCAACACACAACCATTCTCCTGGCGAA
>JAJLXO010000326.1:0-27315 GCA_030571375.1 Botryozyma mucatilis | reverse complement strand
CTTACTTACTAAACCTATCCCTTCACAATACTAAAATCAAATACTATGGTAGCACTGTGATTACATAAAGTATAATTACATAATGGACTGGAAAAAAAGATTGCTATAGAGACTAAATGTTTATGTAATATATTTACGTAAACACTGACAAATTGGACTGTCTCTAGTAAAACTGTGGACTGGCAATAGTAAAACCCATTATTGTTATAACAACCAAAACAAATTAATTCTTTAACCCTTTCTTTGCTAATCAAAAGCGATTTCTATAGTATTTAATTAAAAAGTATTTTGAATAGTATTGGAAAACAGATAGATATTTTTATACATATAGAAATTTTCATTTAATTTAAAATATGCCTAATGTGAATAGGAAAGTAATTTATGTGAAATCATATTCTTCATTTGTTAAAGCTGTATTGGAAACAGATTCGGTAACTAACAGTACCCTGGCTGTTTTTGTAAAAACTGGACAGGAAAATTACAATGACAATGATAATAAAGTCCATGGTGGAATAAAATTGATAGTGGATGCATCAAAATGTCAAGAATGCGTTGTATCAACTGATGCTGAGATTCGTTGTTTAGCAATATCAGAAATACTAGATAATTTTTTCTTAGAAAATAGTAGCCCATCTTCAAATTGTAATTATAATACTCATGTAATTGCAATTTATAGATTATCTAATCTTTTTTTTAATGATAATATAGGAACTCCGGATATTAGATCTGTCTCAGAAACAATCGCTTCTGTGGTTGATAAAGCCAGTAAATTAAACTGTGATTTAATTATAGGTGAATTAAACCCTTTTTCTTTAGATAATTCTATCCCAATTATAGAGACTAAATTCAACATTTCTCTAAAGGATGTGTATAGTCGCTGGTTAACATTGTAACCCAAAAACATAAAGATTTAATTGCAAAGAAGCTATCTTGTAATGCTTTGTTTGTTTGATGAGTTATTGTTATGCATTTGCAATGGTTCGTTCATTCCTCCTATTGTAAATGAATCTATAATAGTTTATTACGGTATTATAAATATAGTAAGTCCATAATAATAAGTTAACTCATCGTCAAAGTAAACTACATGCCAACAGTTATTCGTTTTTCCATTTCAGTGATATATGATTCTATGTGGGAAACAAGCTCAGAGGCAACAGTCTGTGTTTGGCGCCATTCTGTATCTAGAGAATCCCGTAATTGTTCCATTTTTTTCTCTGTGGATTCAATATAGGACTTCTTTTTATCCATCTCATGCTGTCTGACAGTTCTTTCCGCTGAGATATTTGCATACTCAGTTCGTAACTCGCTCATTCTTTCCTGAGCAAGTTTTCGTTTTTCTTCTGATAACTGTTTGGTTCTTGTTGCTCTTTCTTGTGAATGAATAATTTGTCGTTTAAATTGAGACATTTTTCGTTCTAAATCATGTATTTTTAATTTTAAATTTTCATAAACTTCAGTTGCATTACGAATTTTAATCTCCATTTCATCTTCCTTTGATAATTCACCAACGCATTCTTCCATTACATTAACACAAGCATTTAAATCTTGTTCAATCTGATTAAACGATTCAGTTGATTTTAAATATTTTCTAGAAGAATCTTCTAATTTTGATAAGGTTATTTTATTTGATTCTAAATTATTCGCCATATCAGAATTAACTTTTGCCATTGTAGCTGGAGCACATAAAACATATTGTCTTAAATTTTCAATTTCTCTTTTTAATTCTACTACAATAAATGATTGATCATCTAAAGCAGTTGTTAATCTTAATTTATTTGATTTATAATCTTCATGTTCTTCTGCTAATCTTTCTTGCATTTTTTTAAGTTTTAATAATTCAACTTCAACAGCAGCATTATGAGATTCTAATTCCTTTCTGGTTGTTTTTTCATCTTTCATTCTATTATTTGCTAAATAAATATTTTGTTTTAATTCTAAAACTTCTCTAGTTAAATCTTCAATTTGTAAAATCATTTCTTCACTACGAATCATCATTTCTTCACATTCACCAATATGTTCTTCTCTAAATCTAGCAAAATTAACAACAGCTGATAAAATTCTACGTAATCTAGCTGGTTCAGGTTTAATTAAATCTGAAATTGCAAAATCATCAATTCCACAATCAACCATAAACCTATGAGCTGCTCTTGTTAAGCAAAGTATATCACATCCATCTGCTTGTGTCTTACTCATATCAATCCAATTATTTTCAAAATTTGAATTTGGGCCTGAGTTCGAAACTGACACTGCTCCATTTTTTGTCCAATAAAATAAACAACCATCTTTTGCACTTTGCATAGCAGAAACCATTGCTCTTCTAGATATTTTTCTATTAAATCCTAAAAATAATTCTGCAATTTGTTCCCATAATGTGAGCACATATGTTGGTGTAGGTCTTGACAATAATTCTTCTGAAGCTAAAATATCACATCCTTGTAAACATACTGCAATTTCCCTAAAATCTATTAGTGGGAATATATCCGTTGCTATATATTTTTTCATTATATTAGTCTATATGATATTAAATATTTTTTGCTATACAAGAATTTATTTAGTAAATATCTGCAAATAATTAGTAATATTATAATATATATATATATATTATATTATTTATTACAAAGTTTAGTACAATTTTTAAATAAATAAATAAATAAATAATTAATTAATTAATTAATTAACTATATGCCATAATTTAACTTTTATATCCAATACTCTTTTTTATTATTTTATTCCCTATATTGATATTGTTTTATATGGGGAAGCTTACTAGGTAATTATGGTTTATTTGTTTACATATTGGCATGACAACACACGTATTACACCAAAAAAACAAAACAACCACGTGACTATGGTCACGTGGTTATTATTATTATTATTATTATGATAATGATGATTTGAAATTAATACTTGAAAGTTTTTTATTTTGGTCATCTTATTTACACATATACACACATATACACACATATATACACACATATATACACATTAAAACCTATTTGGTACACAGTCTCAATTCTGTACGTATCTTAACAAGTACTAATAAATACTGATAAACACATCCCTAATAAGTGTATTCCTTAAGAACCTCGTCTCCTACATGAACGTATTTTCCTGAAAGAGATTTAGTAGCACGTAGAGCAAGATTAGCAATAATAGTTCCTGGGACTTCTGGGGGTAATAATCCACCAGTTTCGTGAAGTTCATGAAACTTTTTGCCTTCTTCTTTAGACATTGATTTTGTGACTATATAATTAGTAAATATAAATTAAAGTAAAATAAGATAATTACACATGAACAATATATTTAGTTTAGACTTACATTTTTGTCTAATATCACCTTGCATAGATGTATCTACAACACCAGGGGCGAATGAAACAGAAATTACATCAGGTTCTTCTGTGGCAACTGTAGCAGCTAGATGATTAACTGCGGCTTTAGAAGCACCATAGGCACCCCATCCATAGTAGCAATGTGTTGATGCACCAGAAGAAACATATACTATTCTTCCTTTTGTAGCTTTAATATCAGGAAGAAATTCTTTTAACTACATAGGAAAAATGTTAATAAATAATATTTAAAAATAATAATATAAATATAAATTAACTTACCACTTCCACTATTGAGAAAAGATTAATTTCAAATAAATGTCTCCATCCAGATACAGATGCTTCAGGATTCTCAATACTTCCAACAGGATCAAGTACACCAGCATTAAAAACAATAGATTCAAGTTTTCCAGAACCTAAAGCTTTTCTAAGACTTTTAACATAAGGAGCTGGTGAATCTTTCAATCCGGCTGAAAAATCAGCTGAAACAAAACTAAAAAGAATTAGAAAAATATTCAATACAAATAAATAATAATAATAATAATAACTTACATTACTCGGTCATCATAAGTCTTTTGTAATTGTTCAATTTCAAGAGTAATTTTTCTTGCTGATGTGATGATTTTTGTGTTTTTGGTTTCTTTGAGTAAATGCTTAACAGCAGATAAACCAATTCCTGAATCATTAGTATAATAGCAATAATAGTAATAGTAATAAATAAAAAACAATAAATGCTATATAATATCAAATAGTAATAAACAAAAACAATAAATGCTATATAATATCAAATAGTAATAAACAAAAACAATAAATGCTATATAATATCAAATAGTAATAAACAAAAACAATAAATGCTATATAATATCAAATAGTAATAAACAAAAACAATAAATGCTATATAAAGTTGAAAATCAAAACATTCAAATTGACAAGGGAGAAAAACAAAAAAACTTTACAGTATAATAATGCTATACTATATACTAAATATATAATTTAGTGATTTCAACATATAGTGTAATAAGAATTATATAGTAGAGTTTATAACATATAATATAGTATGAAATAATAATAATAATATATAATAACACAAATACACAAACCTCTGGAAGCTCCGGTCACAATAATATAAGACATTTTATCCAATTATCTAAATAAATATTTCTACAAATAGTTCAATACTAATTTATCCAAATCAAAACTTTAATATTGTATTACTAATTCTGTAAAATTTTGCTTTCCAGATTTCTAATGACGTCTATTTCTTCAAGTAGCAAATTACCAACTTCGACCGCACTGCTAAAACCCTAAAAGACGGCTCAATCGGAGAAGGTTGCCCTACTATGTATTACCCAGGCATATTAGTAATACACTATCCGGGTAAATCGATAAAAATAATTATTGTTGTTATCGCAACAGTATTTTTTTAATTCCAGGTTCTGGTACCTATTTATTACATAAGCTATATTATTAAATTAGTCATAATAAAGTTACACACCTAACCTTTATCCAAAAATTTTTTTCACATCTAGTAATTTTTTCCGTTTTAACTAGAAAAGACTTTAGAAAAATTCAATATTTTCACAATTAGTTATAGAGTTTACAGTTTTATTATAAATAAAATTATTTAAGAATTTCCAGTAATGAGTTCAGTAGTTAGTAAGTTTAATTTTATTGCATTTTATTAACTTTTTTTATTTTTTTTATTTTTTTTTAACTAACTATTTGTTAGACAAATCTTCACAAAGATTTGCACCTAAAGGAACTTCAAATAGACAGGAGAAAGGAATTAAAGTAATCAAAAGTAGTCTTAAACCTACAAATAATGATGTGAAAAATATTTCTACAAATATTGATTCTATTAATCAAAATTCTGACAAAGTTGTCGTAAAATCTCCTGGAAATATTGAGAATAATACAAATTTATCCATTACTGAAAATGTGGAAAACAATAAAATTGAAAATCCACAACAAATTGTTAATCAACCTAATAATAAAGAAAATCAAAATGCAATTGATTTAATGAAAAATTCTAACAGTACAGAAAATATTTTAAATTCACCTAACAACTACAAAAATAATCTAATCAATAAAAATAGTGATACTGTTACAATTAAAGAAAAACCTATTAATATTCCCAGTACAAATTTAAATACAACTGTTGTTAAAATTAATAAACCTGGTGTGCAAACCAATTTAAATAATAAAGTAACAAAATCTGTATTTCAACCATCAAAGTCAACAACAAATTCTGGGGTTAGTGCAAAACCTAGGAAAATACCAATTATTAAACCTGGTGCATTTAAAATTAAAAGACCAAATACTTCAAATTCTTTTACACCTGAATCAACTCCATCTCATACTCTTCCTGATTCAGAGGAAAGACTTCAAAGTTTTGAGAAAAATATTCAAACACAACAAAATGAAAAACCTACATTAGCAGAAGCTCCAACGATTATTTCAAATAGAGTATCAAAATCAAAAAATAATTCCACTTCTAATTTTACCTCCTCAAGTTCAAACTCATCTTATGTTAAACGTGGTCCATCTCCTACTATACATTCAGAATTTGAAAGCCCTTCTTCATCTGCAAATTCTACTGCCAATAATACACCAAAAACTCCTGCTATTCCAACTACTATTAAAATTCCTAAAAGAAGCAATAATGGCTTTGTAACTCCTATAGAACCACCAACAAAAAAAATATGCTCTAGAACTTCTGATTCTAATGCTACACCACCTCAAGACGACAATTTATTTCTAACTCCAAATTTAGCTAATTCTATTAAAACTCCGGTATCTGAACCAGTAAATAGTTTATATGCTTCAAAACAATTTTCACCGGCTAGTTCAATAACTAGTACTGGAAGTGCAAAATCAGTTGGAAGAAGATCATATAAACGTAGAGTACCTTCTGATCCTACTTTAGCATATCTTCGTACAACTCGAAGTAAATCTCCTGAATTAGGTGAAGAAATAAAATTAGAAATTGATAAAGTTACAATGGCTGATTTATGTCATGACATACGAGTAGGTAAAAAAAGTTCAAAATTTCAAGAATTTGAAAGTATACGTCTTAAGCGTAAATATATTAAACAACATGGTGAAAGTCCAGATCAACTTGAAAAAAGAATGAAACGTGAGGATGAGGAAAAAAAGAAACTTGAAGAGATGTTAGATAGTGGAGTAGGCAATTCAGAGTTTGGTGCACCGCAAGTAAAATTAGCTATAGTGGATGGAAAAATTGTTGCAAATGAAGATTCTTTAACAATTGATCGTCATGATGTAAATACGGTTGATAATGAGATAAGCATGTCAGAAAAAGAAACTTTAAATATTTATGAAAAAAGAATTAATAGTGCTGCATGGTCTAAAAGAGAAAAAACCGAAAGATGGGATATGGATGAAACTGCACTTTTTTATACAGCTTTGTCTATGTGGGGTACAGATTTTAATCTCATTGCACAAATGTTCAAAAATCGATCTCGTCGACAAATAAAATCAAAATTTAACGCAGAAGAACGTAAAAACCCAGGAAGGGTGAGAGACGCTTTGATGCATAAAATTCCTGTAGATTTGTCTACTTATGAACAATTGGCTGGAACTCAATTTTCTACAGTTGAGGAGGTCGAACAAGATATTAATAAGGTTCGTGAATTGCATTCATTAAGATTACAAGAACAAGAGCCTGAATCAACGACAAATAGCACTGCAAGTGCTATAACAGAGGTAGTGGTATCTGCGGTTACTGCAGCTTCAAACGTTTAGTTTTTTTCAACTATTTTTTTATTATTTTAGTATTATTTTATACTATCATATTATATTACATTATGTTTTTATTCTATTCTATTTTATATTTTATATTTTATATTTTATATTTTATATTTTTTTGCAAAACATTAGACTTGGAAGTTAAATGGGTTTTTGGATTATTTTTTTTATTTTATTTTATGTTATTTTGAATTGGATTTGGATTTTGGGGGAGTTATTTCTTTTTATTTGTGTACTTTTATTATGATTTAAAACTTAAATGAAGTAAAAAAAATTGCAATTGATTAATTGTATAATTTAGTAGATTGACATTTGCTTTATATAAAAATATAAATATATGATAATTTTTTTTTAAAAAAAAAATATCTTTTAGATTTTATAAATTTTGAAAGTAAAAAATTTCATTTTTACTAATTAATAAAGATACAAAATATAATTATTAATTATTTATAGTATTTATTTTTAAATTTAATTGATTAATTTAACAAATAATTACTGTAAATTAAATGGCTAAACCCAAATCAAAAGGATTGACAATTTTGAGAAAAAAAATAATTAAAGATTCGTTAAGTTCAAAATCTCAAAAAGTAGTTAAGTCAGATGTAAAAAACACAAATAAAAATAATAAAAATAAAAATTTAAAAAAAAATATATCCTTATTATCTAATAATAATAATAATACTAATAATAATAATAATTTTAATAATAATGATGCAAATAAAAATAAAAATAAAAACTCATTAATACCATTTGAAAAAACAGATAATATTTTATTAGTAGGAGAAGGTGATTTTTCATTTGCTACTTCAATAATCCAAGAGCATTTATGTGAAAATTCAATAACTGCAACTACATTAGATAGTGAAGAAGAATCAATATTAAAATATGAAGATACTAAGCCAAATATTGAATTTTTAAGAGAATCAGGTAGTACAGTTTTATTTAATATAGATGCTACGAAATTACAAAAATACAAAAAAATATTTAAATTATCTTTTAGTTGTAAAAATGAAGATCCAGATAAATACATTATTTCAAATGATGATAATGCAAGATTAAATGAGAATCCATATAATAATGGAACTTCAAATAAATATAGTAATAAAAGTATTAAGGGAAAAATAAAATTGAAAGGAAATAAAAAAATATATACACCGTTTAATTGTATAATATTTAATTTTCCACATATAGGAAACTCTGTTTCTAGTCAAGATTATAATATAAGACAACATCAAAAACTTATGCTTGATTTTTTTGAGTCAGCCTCGCAAATGCTTCCGAAGGATACAGGAACAATAGTAGTCACATTATTTGAGGGATTACCTTATTCTGAGTGGAATATTGTTCAATTAGCAAAAAAGGTAGGATTATATGTTAAAAGAACTGGGATATTCAATTGGGATCTATTTCCATCTTATCATCACAGGAGAACTGCTGGAATGGGAGATACAAATAAATCTGCTATAAATAGGAAGGCAAGGATACATATTTTCTCTTTATCTGACAGTAATAAGAGCAATTTCCAGAGTAAAGATTCTGATTCTGATTCTGAGTGATGTGATGTTGAATTGATGTTTCAAGTAGATTAAATTTTAGCAGAAGTATTGAATAATATGCAGAAGAATAAATAAAATAAATAACAATTACAACATTAGAATAGTTAAGAAATAAAAAATAATAAATATATTTAAATAGATATAAACAAAAAAAAAAAAAATAAACAAATAAATAAATAAATAAAAACTAAAACTAAGTGGGAAATACCCGTTTAAGTCTATCAATTGGCCATTTTTCTTTAGTAACAGGATCTATTATCATATTTTTAGACAAACCAATCATTTCACTATATTGTAATAATTTTTTCCTGCCGTATATTCGATTATTTGGTAACACAACAGGATCAGGATCAAGAATACTAACAGAATGATGCGAATAAGGAACTGATGAACTAATTTCCCATAACTCTGTAGAACAAATTGGACAGATAGAAGAGGATGAGATTTCAATCGGTATTTCAGAATCCTTATCTGATAAAAATGAAGAAGGAGAAGAAGAGGACGATGATGATGTGTGTTTGCATAAAGGTGTTTTAAGAGAGGATAATCCAGCAGATAGAGAGATATATAATAATGGGATTTTTGATAATCCATTTAAAAGAAAAAAAGCGTTATAAAACATTTTTGTTAAATTTTCCCATTGGGTATCAGAATATAATTTATTATATCTTGTATGTTGATGATTGTTCGTGGAGATTGATAATAAACCACAGGCTGCTTGAATTTCTTTTATGTGGGATTCTGCAAAAGGAGATAAATAAGTCTTTAAATAATGAAATGCCTGAACTTTTAAATTTTTCCTTGATAATTCAATAAATTGTTGAAGTCTGACATAAAATTCTAAATTAATTTGTAATTTTTTTAATGATGGTTTATTCTCTAAACACCAAATTAAACAACTTTGTGTATTTCTATTTTTTAATGAATTTTCAATAAAATAAGCTTGTTCCCATAATTTTATATCAACTAAATTTTCAATTTGGTTTACTTCTGCAATATCTTTTGCTGTTTTAAAACAATTTCTTCTGACAATATAGTCAATTAGTAGTCTATTTAAACGAGCTTGCATCCAATCTCTATGTTTAATATCTTGTAAGGAATCAATACTATAAAGTAAATCTAAATGATTAATTCTTTGTTTCAAAATGAACACTGTGTTTTCTTCTTCTTTTTGCAATAATTCCATTTTACTTTTGAGTTTTTTTAATTGTTCTATTTCATCATTAATTTTTGAAATGAGTGTTTCACTAGCGCAACCTTTTGCAGCTTCTTTACATAATGATGAAATAGAACGACTTAAACGAATACTTTCTCTTTCTGATATTTTTTGAAGTTTTTTAAATATTTTTCTCATAGATTCCACGGGAACTTTCATTAAAACATGTTCCTAATAGATAAGTTAATAAAAAAATATTTAGTATAATTTAGTATTTTAATAAAATATAGTATAACTTACCTGGTTGAAATATCTTGAAGGAACATAAGAAACCTCCATTTGTATATACTGATTGTGTTTTATTATTATTATATTATTACTATTAGTATTATTGAATTATTATTATATTATTATTATATTATTATATTATTATATTATTACTATATTATTATTATATTATTATTACTATTATTATATTATTATTACTATTATTATATTATTATTACTATTATTATTTTATTATTTACCTGCTTTCTCTTACTCTTTTAATATACTGGACAGCTTCGATTCGAATTCATTAAGAGACCGTTAGTTATTCAAGATAGGGATTATTTTGTATGTGTTGTCAAGGGAATAGTAATATGTGGAGGTTGGCTATATATATTAAATAATTGTATATTTTGAGTATATTTTGTGCATATTTTGTATATATTTTGTATATATTTTACATATTTTACATATATTTTACATATATTTTGTATATATTTTGTATACATTTTGTATATATTTTACATATTTTACATATATTTTGGTCACATTTGATATGCATTTTTTTTATACTTTTACTTTGTTTTTATGCTTAAATAACAATTGTCTTATATTTTTATTTAAAACAGTTTTACTGTCTTTTTGTGGTTTTCTATATAACTATGATATATACACAACAGAGTTGTGAATGAAAATTATTTATCTACTTATTTACATTTATTTTAGTTATTTTAATTATTTTTTATAGAATTTTATTTATATTTAGGCACTTTACATAGTTATTCATCTTTCTTTTCTGAATCCCTGTCTTTCATATAAACTCGAAATCTGTGAACTGGGACTTTTTCGCCTTCAGAATTTATTTTATATTCTGGTTCAATAGGTTTTTTTGAAATCTAAAAATTGTAAAATAGTTAGCTAATTATTATTATTATTATTATTATTATTATTATTACTTGATAATACATACTATGCTAGTCCCACTTGCATATAATGCTGTCCCAAATGCTACACATAAACCTATAAAAGCAGACGTCATTAAAGCTCTAGAAGCTGGTGGACCACCCATTATTACTATTAGTTATTTTTGTATGTATATATATATATATATATATATACAAATTGAAACACAAATACATATGTTTTTACATATACAAAGATAAATACATTAGAATTAGAAAAGCATAAATATATATCATAAGGTACGCTATTACAATCATTAATATGATTGTCATGACTACATATAAATACATTATTATTAGTCTTTTCTTTTTCCAAGTTAGAGACATGTTCTTACAATAGTTTCACTAATTGTAACATTATCATAGTGCAAATATAAAAGATTGTGTATTCAAAGTCTACATTACTAGCAAAAAAAAAAGTAAATTATTTTTAAATACTTATTGTAAATAAATTTATACAATTTCTTTTTATAAAGATAAATATTTAATATACTACAGTGAATAAATAAAAAAATAAATAAATAAGTAAATACAATCTTAAATTATAAATTATAAAAAAACATTAAAACATTAAAAATTAATAATAAAATACATAAATTATATAATACAAGCTTGTAAATTAAGAATAATTAGAGATTTCTCAATTTCACTATTGGTCATTATTGTTATTTAAAATTCCTCTTGCAACAAATTATTCATACAACTTATGCAAAACAAATTTCAAATATCATTAAATCTAGCCTTAACATCTCCTATTAAGTCTAAAAGGTTTTTAACACTACCAGAAAGTGTTTCCTGAGACGAATTTTTATCAGTATTATCATGTGTCATAAATAAATTTGGTTTCTCTGGAATGGTACTTTTTTCCTTATTGTAATTTCCATTTTTATCAACCAATATGTTCTTCGTAGTAAAATAGCTAAACCGTTTCTTTAATGCTTCATATTTCCTGTTAGTAAATAGTTCACGTGTTCCCAGTTTCCTCTTTTTAGATCTTTGTAGTAATAATTGATCATCTATATCTTGCTGTTTTTTATCAAAATAATCTTTACCCAGGAATGTATATTCAAGTTTATGATGACTTGCAACTGACTTCATAGTGCTTTCAATATTACAATCTTCAATTGAACCAATCGGCAGTAATTTTATAGAAAGAATAACTTCAGAAAATTTTTTCTCAAGTTCACGTATTCTTAAAATTTTATACGCCTCTTCCAATGATATAATCGGAGATTCCCAGTATAATATAACTACACTAATTTTATACCATGAATGTCGCGAAATTTGCTTAAATAATTCAAAAAGTACTTTGACGTCATATTTTAGTTTTTCATTAATATCTTGATTGTTATTTGAAAGTCCACATTCAAATACAAAAAAAAGGGTATTATAATCAAAATGTACATTTTTTGAAGAAATAGTTTTAAAGTTTATTGTGCAATTCTCATAATTTTCGACCCTTCCTAATCCAATTTCTTGTTGATATTTCAATCCAAACTTTGAAGCTACCCAATTGCTAGAAGAATTATCCCAGTTTTCTGCCCAAAACAATATTGATGCTTTACGCTCAGCGAGAGGATTTGTATTTATTGACTTGAGAATTTGTTTAAATAGATAACTTAATTCTAATGGTGACCAAAACGATAACATTTTTTCTCGAGTGGAATCAAGTCTTTTTGCAATATCATCTCCATTTTCTGTCTTCAACCCTTTCTTACTATTAGAAAATGAATTGGATTTACTTCGTAATAATGGCTTACCTAGCAAAGATATAGCTTCATTATATTCTTCTGCTTTTCGTCGCCTGTATTCTTTTCTTTCTAAAGAAATTATTGCTGTTTTTTTTATTAGTTGAATTATTCTTATTAGCATTGAATTGGTTTTAAAATTATCCGCTTTAGCTTCTTGTAAAACAATCCAACAATATTCTTTCACTAAAGAATTAAAAAGACATTCTGCTGTGTTATTAATAAATTTTTTTCTTCTTTCGACTTGTAAATTATACTGCTTAACTGCGTCTTGTACAATTCTTCTGGACTCCTTTTTTACGAAGTTATTTATCAACTCATTACTCGCGTTTTTAGAAACTAAATCTTTTTCAGTAGAAGATAATTGTTTAGGTTTAACTTCAACAGGTTTAATTGCAGGTTGAGGGTTGGCTGGTTGAGGATTTTCGATATTTTGAGATAAAATATTTGTAGGCGAGTAGTCTGTAGAAGGTTTTAAATCAGTTTTAAATAATTTAGGAAGTTGCTTATCATTTGATGTAGAATTTTTAAACAAAAAATTTTCCTTATTAAAAGCTGTATTCTCTACATTGTTTTCCTTAACAAGTGGGTTTGCTTGCAGATTATTACCAATAGAATTAGAAAACTGAAATTGAGATCTTTGGGAACTCGGTCTTGATGTTAAAAATGGTTGGGGTTGAGTTTGAGGTTGTGCAGCAGATGCAAAAGGATTCGCATTAGAGGTATGTTGTTCAATTTTCTTAAAAGGTGATGAGCTTAAAGAACCGAAAGAAGAAGGTCTTTTTTGATTTACAGGAAGAGCGGATATTGAGCTTGGCGATTTATTCGATGAAAATAAATTATTTGTTGCAAAACCAGATAGGCTACCAGTTGAACCAACTGTAGCACTAGATTGTGGAGAATCTTTTTTGTTTAAACTAAAAGGAGATGAGAAAGCATTTTCAGTTTTCTTAAACTCAAATGGATGTGACGAGAAGGATTGTAGAGTAGATTTTTGGGAAATGGAAGAAAAATTCGGAATATTTTTTGCAGATTGATTCTGAGAAAAAGGGTAAGATGAGGTTGTTTCATTGATTTGTAAATCCGATTGATCCAAATATGAACCATATATTATAGATTCTAAAGATTGATTTTTTCTTAGACTCTCTGTTTTAGTCGAATAAGCTATCTTTGAAGGAGGCTTATCTGATAGTTCACTTTCTGACCAAGTGGAAAGGTCTATACATAGGGTATTATTGTCATCCACAATATTTAAATGACAGGAAGAGCAAAAGTCTATCAAAAGAGTTTGATTTTCAAACCCAAGCATAGACATTAATCTTTCAGCGGGATAAGGCTTTCCTTTTCGATGATAGCACCTAGACATTGACCGTAAAGCAGTTATTCTTATATCAGCAAATTTTGACTCTAATATACATGCAAATAAATATGGCGTTTCAGGATTAAATACCAATTGAAAAAAAGAATAGAACATTCCAGTTGCGGAAACAATTTCACCAGAAGACATTAATTGAACCTGCGATAACTTACGAAGATTTATAGCAATTTTCATTAAAGGATTTGAAAGAATTTTATATGGTAAACATTGTATCAGTTGATCTATTTCAGGATCTTGTAAATGACAGAGAATTTGATATGCTCTAAACTCAGGTTCATTTGGATATGAAATATTATTAGCTCTAGAGTCATCATACATTTCAGACAATGATTGTAACGTTTTATGAAGTTGTTCTAATTCTTGTTGAATACTGTAATCAGGATCATCTGCACCGGACATTATATGCAAGGATAAAATGTGAATTCTAGCAATTTTTTCGCAACATTCTATTGCAAGTTGACCAGAATAGTTTTGATAAGTAAAATCTTGTCTAATAGATCGTGTTCTGTCCCATAAAAAAGCATGTGAAGCTGGTAATTGAGGTACAATATTATGAATTAAATAGTCTAAAGTGCGTTTTAAAACCTTTGGAGGACGTACATCAGAAGGTAAAGGAGGAGGCTGACCAGCAGCTGGCCTTGAAAAAGCTTTAACACAATATTCTATACAAGGTTTTCCTGATGAAGGGTTTTTTTCATATATTTTTACTTCATTTTGTACTTCTCTTCTTATTCTCTCAAAGACTGGACACATATCTTGACAAGTTCCTTTAAAAGTGATTGCATCATCTAATGATTTTCTTACATCTTGTCTATCTACTAAACCACGATTTTCCATTTGTTTTCTTTCTTGATTTCGTAATGTTTTCAGTTTTTCATAAAGCAATTGTAAATCATCATGCCAATTATCTACTAATTGATTTAGTTTAATTTGATTTGATTTATCCCAATCATCTATATTCCAAATTTCGTTATTCTCCTTTTTATTAAAAGAATTTATGATATTTTTTCCCGCATTTTTTCTTAATAAAAGAGATTTTGGAATATCGTCTCCGAGACTAAAAATTCCAGTGGCCATAATTTGACGTGATTAAAATAATTAAAAAATAATTGATAATATTTAATTGTTAATTATTAATAAGAGTAAAAATGAATTATTATTAACAATTAAATTTTAATAAAATATTTGAATTAACTAAATTAATTTTTCTTTTTAATTTCTGCTTATTGCATACTAAATAATTTATTATAGTAAATATTAAATTAAATAATATTAATTCCCAATATATAAAACGATTAAGCTATTAATTTTCTATAAATATGCTAGTTAAATAATTTTTTATTTCAAGATAATTAAATGCTAGTAAATTTTTATAATATTTTGAAAAGAAGTACTTATAAAAGTAACAATAAAAATCAAATAATCAATCTATAACAACCAAATTGTTAGTATTTAATATAAACAGCAAAGTAAAATAATATTAAAAATTAATCCCAACAAGCAGTATCGAAATAATAAACAATTTAAAATATTTAAAAATACTTAATCCCCTTTTGGTGTTTTCAAAAAGATAATGATTACTATGAAAATAAAAAAGCGAAAAAGTAGCAAATAGTAAAAACAAACAGTAAAAATAAATAAAAAAAAAAAATAATAAAAATAGTTAATAAAAATAAATAATAAATAATAATAATAATAATAAATAATAAAAATAAATAAACAAATAAACAAATAAACGAATAAAAACAAAAAAATAAAATACTATAAACACAATAAAAATCTATATAGAAAATAACGTTTTAAAACACTAACCAACAAGTTGTGAAGTAGAAAATAAGTCATCAGGTCTACCATACAATATATATTACCCGGATACGTAATACCTTGTAATAAATTTGCAGTGAAACAAACTGGGAAAGATTTAAATTGCTTAAATAGTAAATAAGTAGTTGGATTGTTTATGGCAAGCATGTATGAATGAATGTATATATATGGGATGTATGTATATGGGATGTATGTATATGGGATGTATGTATATGTATATATTCATATATGTATAAATTCATGTATTTATACAGTTGCGCATTTGTATACTTATGTACTTATATAATTAAATATTTAAATATTCATACTTATATCCCCATTGACACATATTTGTTTTTAATATACAGATCCATGAAATCAGCATTATATCATTCATCTATCATAGATTAGTTAATTGATATGAATGAAATTTCCAACTATGAACGATAATCTGCGTTGATAGACACATAACTAGATAATTAGTATATTGATACTATAGTATGATATAATCACATTGTAAATTAAATAGAATAGTAAAGAAAATAAATATAATAAATCCGTCATAATAAATAGTAATAAATACAATAAAGCCAACATAATAAATTGTAATAAATACTATAAATGTAATATAAACACAAACAAAAAAAAACTCACTCATAAGAAAAATCACATGTCCAATACTTTGCAGAATGACCACCATTAGTTCCTAAAGAAACTTTAACCTCTATATCCTCTAAAGACAAAATTTTTGAAGCAACTTTTTCATCAACTTTTTGGGGTTCACCATCAACCAAAAGCTTCAACTCTGGACTACCATCAGATGGAATAAAGCTTACACTGGTTTTGTTTGGATTAACTGTTACATCAGAATAACCAACTGCACAAACTACTCTTCCCCAGTTTGCATCACAACCAAACATTGCAGTTTTGAACAATGGAGATCTAGCAATAGCTGAAGCAGCTTTACTTGCTTCCTGGAAAGTTTCAGCATCCTATAATGTTAGATAGATGTAAAAAAAAAAAAAAAAAAAAAAAAAAAAAAAGTTTTAACTAGTATGACCAATAAATAATTCTTTAAATTTGAATCCAAATTAATGACTCACCTCAATTGAAATTGTAACAAACTTAGTAGCTCCTTCGCCATCGCGTACGACTAATTGTGCTAAAGAAATTGCAAATTCTGTAATTATATCACGAACCATAACATATCCATCAGAAGATTCAGTAATAACTTCACCTCCTGCTGCTCCATTTGCTATAGCTGCAACAGTATCATTTGTAGATGTATCACCATCAACTGAAATTGAATTAAAACTTCTTGATACAGCATATTTTAAAATGCTTTTTAATGCAGTAGGTTCAATTGGTGCATCAGTAACAAAAAATGCTAACATTGTAGCCATATTTGGATGAATCATTCCTGCTCCTTTTGCCATTCCAGCAATTGAATAAACATTACTATTAATTTTAAATTCTTTTGAAATAAGTTTTGGAAAAGTATCTGTAGTCATTATTGATTCTGCAGCATTGATCCAGTCTTTGTGAGTATTACCTAAATTTTCATTAAATACTTTTTTAATTCCAGGAACTATTTTATCCATTGAAAGAGGTTGACCAATCACTCCTGTAGACATGACTAAACTATGAGGAAGTCCATCAGATTTTTCATTTGCCTTAGAATTAGAAAGTTCATCTAAAGTTGCAATCATCTTTTTCGCATCCTTAATACCTTGCTCACCAGTAACTGCATTTGCACATCCACTATTAATTACTATTCCCTTAATTCCTAATCCATTTGTATGAGAAAGTACATGTTCATCGACAATAACTGGTGCCGCCTTAAATTTATTTGTAGTAAACATACCAGCTGCTGACGCATTTTTTTCAGATATTAAAATTGCCAAATCTTTATTGCCATTTTTCTTAATACCAATGTATCCTCCACCAACTTTGAATCCTTTAGGATAATTTCCTTTTGTTGGTATAAATTTTAGTTTTTTTTCATTAAACTGTTTGCTTTTCGAACTATAATTTCGAATCGATTTTACAATTGTAGAAAAATTTCCACCTGGCATAGTGCTCTCCCAAAAAAAAATTTCTATTTATGTATTTATTATAATTATTTATTTATTATTTTTAATATTTTTAATATTTTTAATTTATTTATATTTATATATAATATTGTGTAATTTATTTCTTTATTTATTTATTTAATTTATTTAACTTAATTATTTATTATTTATTATTTATTATTTATTTATTTATTGTTTATTTATTATTTTATTATTTTACTATTTTATTTTTATTTTTATTTTGTTGTTTTTATTTTTACTTTTATATTTATTATTTCTTATCATACAACTCCCAAATTATCAAGATACACCTTGAAGTCCTTCAATTATAGCTTCACCACTTTTGAAATTTAAATTTAAAAGAACATAGAAACCAAATTAATAGGAAAAATAGATTTTATAAATTTAGTAAATTTAAAAATAAATTACTCAATAAAATTAATTAAAAGTAAAGTTGTATTAAACAAAAAACAAAAAATAAATTTTAATAAAATACGTTCTCATAAATATTGTTTTATCTTAATTAATTGATTTATAAATAAACAAATTTGCTCAAATTGGATCCTAAATAAAATCCAATTTTTACTTCATACAACACTAACTAATCACTTATAGTTACTTTATAATTTTATCATGTTTAGTAGCAACGAACAAGGTCTTATAGAAAAGAATGAAATTATTTCTGATACAACGAAGGGAAAATTAAATCTAGATTTAAATGTGAATGTGAATGGAAATGGAAATGTTAATACAAATGATAATGTAAATTTAAATGCAAAGGTTATTCCAGAAACATCTTTAAATCCTTTGGCATTAAAGGACAATACAAACATTATTAATACTAATATAACTGATAATAATAATAATGATAATCTTATAAATGCTAATATAACTGATAATAATAATAATGATAATTTTATTAATGCAAAGAATGAAGGAATAAATGAAAATAATAATAGTATAAATTTCATTGATAATATGATTTTGAATAATAATACTAATAATGAAAAAAAACATATTAATGACTTAACAATTAATTTAGACAATAATATAGTGGGTAAAGGAAAAAAGCGTTCACGACTCCAACTTGATGAAACAGTAAATAATTCTGATCAAAAATCTGGTCAAGAATTGAAATACCCATTTAAAGACAATATAGATGAAGCTGATAATATAAATTCTAAACAAATTGATCAAAAAACTAAAAGCAAACAACACATTTCTGATAACCCTGAAATAGGTAATCGGATTAGAAAACACAACGAATATGAACTCCCTGATATTCTTGATGGATTTGCTGGTTATTTTGAATCTTCTCGATGGAAACCACCAAAAACTGGGAAGAAAATAGTTGCTCCAGCATTGACTCAACAAGAATATACAAAATATGCAAATAAATTATTAAAGTATAATGTTAACGATAGAAAAAAATTATATGAATCATATAAACAACTTTTTCCTCAGTGGGAATTTGAAATGTCTCAAGGATTTACTGTACTACTATATGGAATCGGTTCCAAAATTGATTTGCTTTGTCAATTTGCTACTCAAAATTTCCATGATTTGCCAGTATTAATGGTAAATGGTTATAATCCATACACGTCTTTTAAAGAAGTATTACAAAATATAGCATCGGCTGTAGCACAAGATGGAGTAAAAATACCAAGATCAGTTGTTGACTTAGTTGAATTTATACATAACGAACTTGAATCTCATCCAAAGGAAGTTGAATTAGTCATCTTAATTAATAATATTGATAGTGAATGCTTTCGAGATGATAGAGTACAAACTTTACTTTCAAGATTAGTCTCATGTCCACAAATTTATTTGGCAGCAACAATAGATCATTTTAACGCACCATTATTATGGGATAAAACAAAATCCTCTCTTTACAATTTTATATGGCATGCAGTACCTACTTATAAACCATATATAGTTGAAACTTCATTTTCTGATGCATTTTCAATCTTTAATTCTAAATCAAACTCAGTAGCAAGGATTGAAGGTATTAAACATGTTTTAAAAAGTCTTACAGACAATCATAGAAACTTATTTAGGATATTATTAACCTACCAACTAGAAGCAATGTCTGAAGCTGATGAGCTTGATGTAACTACTGGTTCACTTGAATATGGTGTAGAATTTAAAAAATTATACCAATTATGTTTAGAAGAATTTATTGTTTCAAATGAGATAGGCTTACGAACAATGCTTACTGAGTTTTTAACTCATCAAATGGCAATGTCAGCAAAGGATAGTTCGGGTTTGGAAGTCATTTATCTCCCATACAGTAAATCAGCACTTGAGTCAATTTTAGAAACCAATGAACTAACCGGAGAAGTATAATATGTTGGACTATTTGGGTTTTTTTTTCTTTCTTTCTGTTTTGTATAAATATTAATGTACTATATATATAAATGTATCTATATTTGGGTAATAATTATTTATTCATGTTTTTCTTTTTAAAGCGTATATATTTTTTAACATAATCCAACCTATATAACATAAATATTATCAATTAAATAAAATACAAGTATACAAATAAGTTTAATATTGTTAAGTATCAAACTCACCAATAACTATACACTTAACATAAAAAGTATAAATCTATTTCATATCAAACAAATACTGAATTATGAAAGAACCTTTTGCTTTATAAATTTTTTATTTTATCATTTATTTTTATTTTTTCATATCATCTCTGTTTTTCTTTTTTTTTTTTTTTTTTTTTTTTTTTTTTTTTTTTTTTTTTTTTTTTTTTTTTTTTTTTTTTTTTTTTTTTTTTTTTTTTTTTTTTTTTTTTTTTATTCATTTTTTCGTCAATACATAAAACTATTTACACAGTATGTGATAATTTTGACTTATTAGTCTGCGAATATGCGGCTTTTGCCATTTCAAACAAAGTTTCAAATTGGCCACTGTCTTCACACATAGATTTAAAAATAGATTTTTTTCTCGTAAGAAGTTTATACGGTTGATCATACTCAGCAACCTGTCCGGCATCTAAAACTAAAATCATGTCATAATCAATAATAGAAATCAAACGATGTGCAATAGTAATAATCGTAGTTTCCGCAAATTCTTCTCTAATTGTCTTTTGAATTTGAGAATCAGTTTCATAATCAATTGAAGCGGTCGCCTCGTCAAGCATTATAACTTTTGGAAGCTTTAGAAGTGATCTAGCAAGACACATCAATTGACGTTGACCTTGAGATAAATTAGATCCTCCTTCCGCAATTTGATAATCAAGATCGTAAAATACATTTTTGTTCTCATTTTCTTCGTCATTCTCACTCATGCCATCATCATCATCCTCTTCTTCTTGGTTAGTGTTGTTATTTTCAGAAATTGGATTCTGATGCTGAACTGGAACGGCGCCCGCGCCAGAAAGCTCTAGGTCACGTTCTCTAATTCTAGATTCATAATCTTCGTCAATTAAATGAACACGTCGCAATGTTTCATATATTTCTGTGTCAGAATAATATGAATATGGATCAAGATTAAATCTTATTGTTCCTGTGAATAATGTAGGATCTTGTGGAATAATACTTAATTTAGACCGAAGATCATGAAGAGAAATTTTAGAAATGTCTATTCCATCAATAACAATTTTACCAGTTTCTGCTTCTAAAAATCTAAAAAATGCAGTAATTATGGTAGACTTTCCAGCACCCGTTCGACCTACAACACCTATTTTGGCACATGATTTAACTTCAAATGATACATTTTTAATCACTAATGGAAGATCTGGTGAATATCTCAAGCTTAAATTGTCCACCTTTATATATCCATTAGAAGGCCAATCAATTGGGGGATGCCCAACTTGATTTATTCCCGATTCACCGACACCTGCAGCTTCAGCTTCTGTGTCGATATCTAGATATTCAGCAAGTCTTTCAACTGAATTCATATTAATTTCATTCTGAGAAGATAAACGAACAACCCATAAAATATTTTCTGAAAATGTAACAGCATATGTCAGTGCAAGGCCAGCCAAACCCGAATCTAATCTTCCAATTGATAATATAATAAAAACTGCAGAAAAAAATGAAACCAAAGCACCAGCCAAATCAACTCGGACTGAAAGCCATCGATTTGCAACCCATAAATAAAAAAATGGTCTGTTATTGCCATCAATATTGCTAAAGTTCTCTCTTACAAACCTACTTTCATCACCATAAGCTCGAATTGTACTAACACCAATAAGAGTTTCACCAAAATGTTGATAAATAGGTGATTTGGTAATAGACTCAAAGCGTTTGAGATCACGAGAAGTGCGCAAATATAAAACCCCAATAAAATAATATAATAAACTAATAAAAATGGCAGCAACTAAAAATTGAGGTGTAATTGCTGTGATTAAAATAATGACTGCTACAACTGCAAGCAAAGAATGGAAGAGTGCAAGAGCAACACCGGCAACTTCTTGATCTATAGTTTCAACATCCTTTGAAAATCTATTCATAATTCTTCCTAAAGGTGTACTATCAAAAAAACGTACCTTTGCGTAAAGTACTGAATAAAAAAGTTTATCAAAAAGAATTTTTGAAGCTCTAAGAGATCCCCAAAAAACAACCCATTCGCGAATGGAAGAAATAAACATATAAATAATGGTGATGGCGAAATAAACAGAAAGATAATAAATGTTCTTTTTAGTTACATCTGAAAAATTGTCTGTGAAAGTTGTCGAATAATCTGATGAAGATAATAAAGTTGTGTTTGTTGAATTTATGATTGTTTTATTAGTATCATCAGATATGGAACCTTTAGCCCAAATACCTAATGAGTGAAACCAAATAAATTGAGTATTTTGCCAAAACGAAAAGGCACTTAATGAATTAAGATGTGGCATCCCAGCAGTAAAAACTGAAAGATACTTTCCTGTGTTTAAAAAAGTAGTATGAACAATGTCAGACATTCCAAGTGCCCATGCTCGTATCCACCAAGATTGTAATATACTACCTAATTGTTGACTTGCGAAAAAAATTGTAACAACTGCCCAAAAATACCAAGAACCCATAGCAGTAAGATACTCTGTGTAAACTTTCTTACTTACAGCTCCATGTTGGTATGTCTCCTCTTGGATTAAGTTTCCTTTACTAGAAGGAGCTTTTGCTGAAATAGGTGCATTATTAGCGTTGGTTGTAGTAGAATTTCCTGCATCTCCTTGCTCAGTAACAGATCTTTGAGTGTTTTTAATATTCTCTTCATATAACTCAGCAGACAATATTTTTAAATTTGCACGAGACTCCACACGAGAAGAAATTACAGATGGATCTACTGAAGATTTTAAAAGATCATCATCTCCTAGTTGACCAGAATTTACAAGTTCTGTAGGGTTACCTTGAGCAGTTACTCGTCCATTTTTTAAAACAACAACTAAGGAAGCCCCTTGAATGGTAAGTGCAATATTGTGCGAGACAAGAATGCAAGTTCTATCAAGCATAAGTAAGCCACAAATACAGTTATTATAGATAGATAAGGCAGTATGTGAGTCTACAGCAGAAAGACAATCATCTAATAAAAGATGACGCGCAGATGAGTATAAAGCTCTAGCAAGTGAAATACGCTGTTTTTGACCACCAGATAGAGCAATACCCTTTTCACCCACTTCTGTACCATCACCATTTTCAAGGATTTCAAAATCACGAGAAAGTGAGCAAGCCTCTACCACAGCATTGTATCGTTTCTCGTCATAGTCTGCTGCAAAAAGAATGTTATTTTTAATTGTGTCATTGAGAAGCCAAGGCTGTTGAGAGCAGTATGCGACAGATTCAGTTAAGCCTGTAGCTGGGTCAGGAGTAAGCTCTTGCCGAGATGTACCACCAGGAAGATAAACAGCACCTGAGTATAAATTCATTTCTCCAAGTAAAGCCAACAAAAGAGAAGTCTTACCAGAACCTGTTGGACCAACAATAATATTAAGCTTTCCAATGTGAAAAGAAATATTTATATCTCTGAGCTTAAAATTATGTCCAGAGCTATTTGGGTTGGAATTCCATCCAAAAGAAGCATTTTCAAATCCTATAATAGGTGAATTAGGACCTCTAGGTACAGCATTGAGTTGTTCGTATTTAGGAGTTTCTTCCTCAGCTAAGAATTCATCTACACGATCAATAGACACTTTAGATTGGATGACATTTGTAAGCATATCAGATAGTTGATCAAGTGGACCACGAAGAATGTTAAAAATGGACAAGGCAGTGAAGGCGATAGGGGTAGTAAGTGTATGCCCTGCAATTAAGGTATAACTAGCAAATGTTGCAAGTGTAATAATAAGTGGGGAGCCAAACCAAACAGCAGCAGAAACAGACCAAAGAATATAACGGCGACGCAAAATTTTCCATTCGGCAAGACGGGCGGCAGATACTTCTGAGGCAAAAAGTTCTTCCCAAGCAAAATATTTGATAACTCTTATAGACTGGAGCACCTCATTAGTAATATATATTCTTCTATCTGTAGCAGACATTAAGTCTTTTTGTATTTTACCAAATTTAATGGAAAAGGCATAGTTGATAGGTAATATTAAAATAATTGTAGCAATTCCAGCAAGAAAAGACCACCCCAAAAGAGAATGAAGAAGTACCATTGAAACGATCAACATAATAGTGCCTCCAACAAAATAATGAAGATAAGCCGAGATTTCACCAACTTTAAAGGCATCTACAGCCATTAAATTAATGATTGCGCCATAATTTGCTTGCGTAGAGTCTTTTTCTTTTTCTTTATCTGCTTTAGAATTAGAGTCAGTACTATTGTTACTATTGGTATTTACACTATTTCCGCTAGCATTATTCGATAATTCAGTTGAATCAGATATGTTATTATCTTCAGTATTAGGAGAGGGATTTGAAATATCAGTATTGGGAGAAATACGTCTTCTTAAAGCCTTGGCATATACTTCGCCTATGATTATAGCACGTAATCTAATACAAATTGTTCTTCCAATAAATAAAGCTTGGCCATTACAAATGGATTCTGAAGCAGCGAAAAAGAAAAAGAGAACGGCATAAGCCCAAGCTACATTACGTGGTTGAGAAGTTGGATCATCAACGTATTCAAGGATTGCTTTCATAATTAAAGAAGGACCAAACGAGAAAAAGGAATAAAGAGTAGCCCACATAGCAGAAATTGCTAATTCCTTTTTAAAGAAATAAATTAATTTCCAGGTGAGACTCGCAACTTTTGGTAAAGATCTGAAAGCGTCTAATATATAAACAGCATGGTCTTGATCACGTAAATCGTAAACATCCTGTAAGGAAATTTCAGAACGGAAACCTTTAAAAATTAAATCATCGATCCAAAAAAAGAAAATTCTTGAAAATACAGAAGAAGTTGCAAAACGAGAAGGTCTAAGATTTTTTCTATGTTCCAAAACGACAGGTTTGTCACCAATGCGAGCAGAAAAGGCATTAAAAACGAGTAAAAATAAAGTTAGGAACTTTGTAGTTTCGTATGCGCGATAGAGAGGTAATGAAAGATATGAAGAATCATCATTCCAATTAAGTACAGTTGATCTAAAAGAAAGTACGGAAATGATAAAGTAAGCAAAATAAAGAAAAGTTGAATGATACCATAAAGTTGATATAACCGGAGAACGTGGGAGAAATAATCTTAATGATACTAATAATAAAAGATAGGCAGAAAAAATAGTTGCTGTTATTAAAACTTGTATATCATTGTCATTATTATTGTTATTATGTTTATTAATTAAAACTGTAACAACTGTAGAGAAAATAAAAAGAATGAGTACTAGAATTAATTCTGCAGCAATTCTTATATGATCATATTTTGGTTTAACAATTGTTACAGTAGTTGGATATATTTGAGATAATGAAGCAACGCCGAAAGAAGCCGAGGTTACGTCATTTTTATTAGAAGAAGAAATCAATGCATTTGGATTTTGTATTTGATTTGAATCATTATTTGGCGTATCAGAGTATTCAGAATCTAAATAAGTCTGAGGCGTCAATGGAGGGAAAGATTTTTTCTTGTTTTTATTATAAAGAGAGAATAAAACAGTGCAAGTTACTAAAATTATAGATAGAAATAAAAAAATAAATATGAAATCAGTAAGCAAATAAACATTCAGAGAACATTTTGAAAAGTCATCTGTGAGCCACAGAGTGGAATTATTGCAAGTGAATTGCATTGAGTTTTTATTAGTGGGATTTGTTTCTACTCTAACTGGATAGATGTGATTGGGGAATTGGTATTAGTCTAGATGGTTTGTTAGTATTAAAAGTGTTGGAATGTGGTGTACAAGTGAAAATATGTGTAAATGTATATATACAAATGTGTAAACAAACAAGCAGAAGCAAAAAAAAAAAATAATTGGAACTCACTTTTCTCAGTTAATTGTAGTAAACTGTGCAATTTATTCAAAAATATAAGCGACATACAATTATTAAATAATTGTGAATTTGGCTGTGTTGCACTTTGTTGCTGTTGTTGTTGTCGTTATTTAGAATGATGTATTTGTTGGTTTTATGATTATATTTTTTTATTTGTTTATTTATTTATTTATTTATTTTATTTGTTTATTTATTTATTTATTTATTTTATTTGTTTTATTTTTATTATTTATTTTATTATTTATTTATTTTATTTTATTATTTATTTATTTTTATTATTATTTATTTTATTATTTATTTATTTATTTATTTAATTTTATTTTATTTTATTTCATCTACAAATACTATTTCTATTTTTCCTACTTTACTTATCATCTAACTATTTCTTTAATTTAACTATAAAAAATCCAACTACGAAGCAAGACAGCAACAAAATGTAATTTAAAATAAAAAATATTAAATTACTAATTATAATACAACAAAGAAAGAATATTAAGTATTATTTAAATAAAAAATATATTCTTTATACATATATATATAAATACAAATAGATAAAAAAACTTTATCTATCATCTGAATTTTGATTTATACATTAAAAATCATGCATACAAAAATGATACTAGCTAAACCATAATATTATTGTTGCTATGTACTTTATTACTATATAGTTATAGTATGAACTTTTATTATCATATACAAACAAATTCAAATTTTTTGTTTTTCTACTATACCGTAATTACCTGGGATCTGGAACGCTATGGGAAGTGGAACGCCGTCCGAATAAGGCAAGAGATTGAAACTCAAGAATGGAACGGTTGATTAGTCATCAATATATCACTTAGTATTGTACATAATCATTCTACATTATTTAACATTCTTGAGTTTGAATCTCTTGCCTTATTGGGAAAAATAATGCTTATAAATT
>JAJLXO010000325.1:0-27344 GCA_030571375.1 Botryozyma mucatilis | reverse complement strand
GTCATTTAATATTACTTGATGAAACCCTTTTCTACCAACCAGCATCACTACTCAAGAAATATTTTTTTTATGTATACAATTACTATAATAGGAAATAAATAACAAATAAGAAATATTTTTACTTAATTAGTACTGCAAATTTTTTTGGGAAAATAAAAACCCAACATATAAAATATTACTATAAAGAGTAATTCTGCTTCAGGATAAAACCCTTACAGGGGGCAAAACTAGTAAAAATGGAGGGTTGCATTATCAATTCCCTTAATTATATTACTAAATAATAAATAATTGTTAATAATTTATGACTAGTTTAATGCTCCATAAACAGTGTTGTCTAGACAACACGGATAAACAAATTTACTAAACAATTTAATTACCCTGTAATACACTCTTTTTCCACCGCATCTCACAACAACAAATCTTTTTTTGGCACTATAAGGCAATAAATAGAAATTAATAATAAATAAACAAACAAACTAAAAAGCAAGTGAATAATAATAAATAAGTAAAAATAAACTAAAACAAAATAATAAATAACTAAAAATAAACTAAAAAAAAAAAAAAAAAAAATAATAAATAACTAAAATAAAATAAAATAAAATAAAATTATAAACTAGCAAATAAACAAACAAATCTGTTGTTCTGCAGTTGATTTCTTCTTATTCCCGGCTGTTTTTCAGCAGAATATTCTCATACAGTTTTACAAATTTATGAGTGTCACGGTATGGTTATTCTGTATTATATTATTAAATTTTATATAATATTATAATATATAATATTATACTAAAATATACTATTTTCTAGTTATAGACTAACAAATAGTTAATCTTTGATAACAAGAAATCGCGCGTGTTAATATGTCAAATTTTTCACAATCTTTAGGAAATAAAAACAAAAGTACAAAAAACACCGCAAACAATGCTAATACAAATTCATCATTAACGTCAACTTCAAGCAGATTAACTAGATCTGCTATCACATCAGCAACATCTGCTGCACAAGCGGCTTTCTCCTCTTTGAAAGCCTTGCAAACTTCGTCAACCAATCCAAATAATTCAAATTTAAAAGATACACCACGAAAGAGGACAACTACTTCTACTAATGTTAACAATGTTAGTGCTAGAAAATCAAAATCATTTCAAACACAGCCAAAGACTAAAATAACTGCTAGTTCGCAAACAAATCGAAATTCAAATAATATAGCTGGTTCTAATTCATTTGTTAGTAAACCGACTCAAGATCAACTGTCTGTTTCTAATTCTATTTCTAATGCCGCGAATACTACCGCAAATTCTACAAATACCAAAAATGCG
The DNA here is from genome assembly GCA_030571375.1 of Botryozyma mucatilis. Classification (NCBI taxonomy): domain Eukaryota; kingdom Fungi; phylum Ascomycota; class Trigonopsidomycetes; order Trigonopsidales; family Trigonopsidaceae; genus Botryozyma; species Botryozyma mucatilis. The sequence goes on along the minus strand of JAJLXO010000325.1, from coordinate 26,031 downwards.
CAATCAATATCTATACCTACTCAATTCACTTCTGCTGCTCAATCTGCTTTTTCTTTACATGCTTCAAAAAATGCAGGAAATATTAATACCCCATTACCTACTTTACTACCTCCCACAGTTGCAAAAAAATCCAGTTCATTTAATTTGGAATCACAACGTGCAAAATCACTATTAAGTTCTTCTCATAAACCTTCTCATTCCTTCAATCTTCCCTCTTTTGCTTCAATTTATGATAAAAATTCTAATACAACTTCAAATTTTAATACAAGTAATGATTTAGCTCATAAATCTGCAAAATCGGCTCAGACAAATAGTTCAAACTTATCAAGTAAGCAGCAACAACAGCAAATAAATTCACAACAACAACAACAACAACAACAACAACAACATCAATTATCCCCATTACAACTGCTTCAACTTCAAAGTTTATCTACACAACAGCAACAACCACAACAACAGATAAATGAACCTTTGTATGTTGATCATTTCTTTGATATTGGTGTAAAAACAGAAGGCCCAAAAGCAGGAGCTACAGCCGCTGCTGCTGCTGCATGTGTTGCTGCTGCAGCTAATGCCTCACAAAATAAAACAGATGTTGATGATGCAAATTCGCTTTCTGAAATGGATTCTGAATCTACTTATTCTGCTTATCCATCTGCTTCTTACCCTTTAACTACAAATACATCCTCATATCAGAGTAGAAGTAGAGCCACTACTATGTCCTCCGCGGACTCTGTTGATTTAGCAAGAGGAAGACCAGATTATTTTCATCATAGATCTTTAAAAAAATCTTCCTCAAAACCATCTGTTACTGATAATGATTCCGATCAACATAAAACTTATGACACAAATTTTTCCGGTATTCCACAAGGTTCTGTAGTTGCTGCTGCTACGGCTGCAACTGCTGCTGCTGAAGATAAAAAAGTAATAGAAGCTAAAAGAATTCAACGCGAAATTGATACTCAAATATATTTAAATGAAGAAGCAAAATTCTTACATGAATTAGAATTGGAAGGTCGTTTAAAACAGAAAACAAACACTTCTTCCTCTGAACCACCTTTCTCTTCCTTTTTTACAAATGATAATTCTCATACTTTTAATAATTTTTCAGATACATTCCCTCGAACATCATCTCATGATGAAATTCAAGCTCCCTTTGTTTTTGATTCTAAAAAGACAATTTCAAATTTTAAACATGTATCAAATTCTCTCGATAATAATATACCTACAGAAACTGAAGAACAAAATAATCATTCCTTGCCTTTATCTGTTATACAATCACAGTTTCCAGGTTTAAGTAATTTTACTCGTCCTCAATCAGATTCTCAACAAAAAATACCAAATCATGATCATATTGATCCGATTCAACAAATTTCTTCAAATAATGTGCAAAACGTTTCCACGACTAATTTAACTAATTCTAAAAAACAACTTTCTAATCAAAAAGCTTCTATTCCGATAGCTGCTTCTCAACCTAATGAAAGTAGTATAAAAGAGACAACATTTTGTAACTCTGCCAAGTCTTTAGATGGTAAACATAATGTAAAACCTACATCGCCATGGTATGAATTTGCGAAGAATGCCTCATCTTCTCATTCTATTGCTCCAGAAGCCAATTCAACCTCTGAAGCATATAAATTACCTATTAGTAAAAAGGTTAATGAAAAATCTGATGGCGGTAAACTATTGCCTGTTGTTTCTAGAAAATCTGTTGATGGTGCTTCGGTTTGTTCTTTTTTATCTGCCAATTCTTCAACTAATATGAAATCATCTTCTGTTAAATTAGCTCCTGCTCAAAATAAAGAATCTCAACATACTGAATTTAAAATTCATGCTCCCATTCCTCGTAAACCTGTTACAAACTCTTTTGGTTTGCCTTCATATATATCAGATGAAGAATCTGGTGGCAAAAATGTTTCCGCGAATTCGTCAAATTCGAAAGGAAATTATTCCTATTCTTCTCCAAAAAAATCTTCTGTGCAAAATGTTACAGACTTACCTTCTCTTCAATCATTCCCGACTCTTAAATTTCCGATGTCAGTTAGACCTATGCGAAAACAAAATCAAAGTCGAAGTCGTGATAGAGATGCAGATAGACAAAATGTACATAGATCGATTATTGATCAAGACAAATTAAAGGAAACGTCTGTACGCAGAACTTCAGATGACATTCGTAAAAATGAATTAGCGCGTTTGAATTCTACTTCACCAGTATTTCCAAACTCTATCTCTGATAAAAATTTGCACGTGAAAAACTTTTCAAGTGCATCACACGTAAGGGAAGACTCAACCAATAAGTTTAGTAGAAAATCTCCTCCTGTTAGTTCTTTCTCTATTAATGCTGCACAATTTGCAGCCGGAGTTTCTTCTCCTACTTACCCAATGTCTCCTCCTCCAATTCCTGCAAATCAGTCATCTTTAAAAAATATTAATAAAGCTACCAATGAACATATATCTAGTGAAACTCATAAAAAAAGTAACCCACTTCAAAAACGCTCTATTACTGTAATAACTCGTACAATTTCACATGACCATCCTATTAATAGTTTAGGAAAAAATAAATTCATTTCTGATATATCTGACTCAGATCCTTTGGCTGGTACACTTGCTCCAAAAGATACTGCTAAATCAGATCCTACGTCAGATTCTCGTCCTTCTTTAAAAAATTCCTTGCTTCCAGTACAGAATTATCACACACAACGCGATATGATATCTCAAGTTATGCATACAATAACTTCTCCCATGGAATATGCACCTGGTGGAAAATTAATTCGTAAAACTGGATCAAAACTTAAGTATCTCAATCCATTTTATTATCATCATCATCATAGACGTTTTAATTTACAACCTTCAAAAGAGCCCGAGTCAGCCTTTGGTGAATTAAAAGACACCATAAAAAATGTCGCTGCAGATGTGGCAGATACTGTGACTGATCCTTTACATCAAGTAAATTCAGCTTTTAAGCCTCCAAAGACGTCTTCTTTTAGTTCAAAGAATCTTGCGCAAAAAGTTGCATTTGCAGCTTGTGAAGTTCCTCTAGAGAAATTGGTTTCAAAAGAAGAACAAAACATGCGCACTTTTGGATTTTATGATTCGATTGCTACTAGTGATAATTCGGGTATTTCTTTAACTCCCTCATCTCGCTCGTCCCCTCAAAATCTTGCGGAGCATATCAAAAAAGTTTCTGAAAATGAACGAGATCATTTACATGATTATGTGGGGGATGATAATCTTAATAAGTCTACTGGTGCTACCTCATTTATCCCAGATAACGGAAATACTGTAGTCCCCAAAAAGTCCCCGCTTTGTACTGATACTAATAAATTATCTAAGACTGATACAACTGATTCTGAAGATTATTTTTCTTCTAAATCCTATTCTGAAGTTCCTGATGCAGATAAATCAGATAGTTCTATCAAAGACTTCAAACAAAACATTCATAATAAAATCAATAAATCTAAAAGAATTGAACGACATCCAAGACTATCTGAGGATACTTTTTCTGACACTGATGGTTGTACTCTTTCAGATTCTGATGCTAGTCATGACTGGAACGGATTAACTCGAGCGCATACTCGTGCTGGAGGCATGACCACTAGTGGTTCTACCACGGATACTAATAGTAAAAATGTGTTTAGCAGGTCAGTTTCTACTTCTAATATACCGACGATTGTTTCTACATCGGCGGACACTGTCAAAGATCCAGTTGAAAGATCTAATGGATCCACTCCAGCTGCTTTTGGTAGTGCGAGAAGCTCAACAGAAATAAATGTTAATTATAGAAAAGATTTTACTAATGTGAATTCTTCAACCTTTCTTCACCCAGTAATGCCTATACGATCCAAGTCTTCTACAATGGTAAGTACAATGGCAACTGGTTTGCATCGGCCGATTAGTCCTTTTGCTATTGAACGTACTAAGTCATTTACAAGTCCAGTTTCTAGTTCTATAGGATCAAGCAGTTCTATAAAACCTCCTATAATTTTAACTACAATGCGTAAGACTAAAAAAACGAAACAATTTGATGCTAATAAACCTTGGAAACATCACGGGCCTCAGAAGCGAGCTGCAGTTTCTCCTAATGAACGTAAACGTATTGAAGGTATTTGGGCAACTAATAAGCAAATTTATATTGTTAATGATTCTAGAATGTGCGTAGAGTTTGGAATTCTTGACTCTACTCCATTTAATTTTAATGTTTTTTTATCACAATCAACACAACAGCCATTCCAATCAACGTCTAGCTTTAATATGGGAAGCAGTACAAATTCCTTTGGAAATAGCAATTCCAGTTTTAGTACTGCAAGTACTTCAAAATTGCCAAACTCTTCTTTCTTACAAAACTCTGATCATGAAGATGGTTTTCTTGCCAATAAAACTGACAGCTCTTTAAGCACAAGCATGTCGAATAGTTCATCAAATTTCATTTTCCCTGGAGCTTCAACTCCTGTTTTTTCGAATAGAGGAAATAAATATGATGAATCAGGCCCTTCCTCTATTGAAAATGCATCAACACCATCTATAAATAATCATATTAGTAATAGTGAAAGTCACCACAATAATGAAAATTCCCTATACATGAAAGCCCTTAATAATGCATATTTTCAAGATGTTAAATTTTCGGATAAAGATCGGGTTGATTCTCATGGTTCTACATTATCTGAATGTATTCACGGACTCGTTGTACGAGAACTATGGCGGAGATCGCGTTTGGAAAATGACACACTTATAAATGTTTGGAATTTGGTTGATAGGAATTCTAAAGGATATCTTTCACGAGAAGAATTTATAGTTGGAACATGGCTTGTTGACCAATGCCTGTACGGACGTAAATTACCCCCTAAGGTTGATTCTGAATTATGGGTTTCTGCAAGAAGATTAGGAGTGAAAGTGAAAGTTGGACAAATTGCGCAAAAAGATAGAGAAAAGAAAGAGCATATGATAGAAAAAGATCGCAATAAAATTTTAATGATTGAACAAAAAATGGCTAAAAGACTTAAACAAGAAACCAAGCGAAAAATTAAAAGGGAAAAGAAAGAACAAGAGAGAATAGAAAAATGGGAAAAAAAATATAATAAAGCTAAAAAGGAAGAATTACATCATTTATAGATTTTTCATTGGAAGTCTGTTGTTAAATTATTAAATCAAAAATCGTCCAATTGAAAATATTACAATTGACAAATTAAATCATATTTTATCTTTTACGTTAATCTTTTTTACTTATTTAATTTGATTATGCACAATATTTTTTATTTAAGCATTTTGGATTTATTTAGTCCTTTGAATTTTTATCATTTTAGTTTGATTAGAAGTTAAAATGTGCATTTAGACACCTTTTAAATTTATTTCTAGCTAAGCTCAAAAAATTTTAATACTGTTAATATTTTACTTAATTTTTTTTATATATTTTTTTATATTTTTTTTTATATTCATTTTACTATTTTATTTCTATTCATTTTATTTTAATTTCATGTTGATTTAATTTTAATTTTTTTCTAATTTTTTTGTATTTTATTTTATTTTATTTTATTTTAGTTTTTTTTTTCTTTTTTTTTTTTTTTTTTTTTTTTTTTTTTTTTTTTTTTTTTTTTTTTTTTTTTTTTTTTTTTTTTTTTTTTTTTTTTTTTTTTTTTTTTTTTTTTTTTTTTTTTTTTTTTTTTTTTTTTTTTTTTTTTTTTTTTTTTTTTTTTTTTTTTTTTTTTTTTTTTTTTTTTATTATATATTGCATCACGGTGAGGGATTGATTATACATATTAAGGGAAATGGTTGTTTATTGTTTTTAAAAAAGTGTTGGACATTGTTTAGATATTATTTAGATATTATTTAGATATTTAGATTTAATTTAATATAAAAAGTATTTCATTAGGATTAAAATTACTATTTAAAAATATATATATATATAAATGTATTATAAAGGAAACTAAACGAAGAAGGAATTCTAAATTGTATATATGCAGTCATAAAGTCATTAATCATGATTAGGGTAAAGTAATTATTTGTTTGTGTGTACGGCCAAGTACAGTGTTCTTGCTATGTTATATTAAATTAGTAAATAGCTTTTGAAAATTGGTCATTATGAATATGAGGTATTAAACAACGATGATAAAAATTATCAGTGCGCGGTGAAAGAATTATTTTGATTTTTGCAGATTCTATAGCAGATAATATTTTTTTTTCTTGAGGATAATATTTAATTTCAGAAAAATTTAAATTTTCAGTATAAGAATCTTGTGAAATCGAGATTACATCAGCTTTTGATTTGATTTTACCATGCTTGCGCATACGAGATTCCATTGCATAAATTCTTAAAAAATCAGGATTTAATCTAATTTCACGATTTCTATATTTTTGATTGAACAAGCAAACCTGGTTATGTTTATTTTTCGTTTTTAATTTATGATCTATATTATGGTTGATTACACTATTTCCATTATTATTATTATCAATATTATTATCTGAAGATGAAATCAACGGTACAGAATTAAAAGAATAAGTTTGCAACATGATACTTGACTTTAAATTTGGTATTGAATTTGTATTTGAAATATTAGAAGAATTTGATTGTATAGGAAGATAAAATGGTAAAGTGTAATCTGAATCGTCTATTATTTGTGGTAAAGGCGGGTTTAAATAAATTCTATTAGTACTATTATTAGAAAAATGATACGACTCTTTGTTTGGAAATTTAAATATACTTTCATTTGTTGATTGCATTGTTTTTGCAAAACTTTTTAAAGAGTACTTTACATTTGAAATGAATGAGTTTAAAGGTTTTTTTGAATTCTCTATAAAATTTTCAGTTTTATCATAGGGTTTGTCATAATTTTGAATATTGTGTTGAGGTATTGAGTTTTGATACCTATTTATTAATAGTTTTGAATTATTTTCACTTGAGTTCTCTAAAAGAGGATGGAAATAAATGGACTCTCGTTTAAAATGATTCATTTTTTTTAAATAAACGTTTGTTTTGCGGCTGTTTTCAGTATGTTTTTCTAAACTATTCTGTACCTCACTTGTAATTAATTTTGTATCTTTTGTATCTATATTTGAGTTTATTTGTGAATCAAACTCTATGTATTTTAAATCTGATTTTGGCTTCACCTGGTTATATGAATTTGGTTTAGACTTGTTAGAAATTTTTATTTCCAAAGGTAATCTTTGCCATTTATGCAAAGAATTTAAATGATTAAAATTATAAAAATAATTATAACATCCAACACCACTGGTATTATAAGAAATTTTCAATTTTACCTGTTGATATTGTTGTTGAGACGGATTATGAAAATTCTGATATTTAATACAAGCTGTAGAAATTTGATTTTTGTTTTTCCTTTGTTGTTGATTCTGATTTTGAAATTTATTTTTAGATTTTGTTTTCAATTTATTTTTATTTTTGTTTTTATTTTTATTTTTATTTTTAGTTTTATTTTTGTTTTTCTTATTAAATTCGTTGTTATTGTCTTTATTAGTTTTATTGTTATTTATTTTTAAATTATTAGGAAGTACTAATAATAAAGAACTATTGGAATATAAAGGACTAGGACCAGGACCCTTTGATAGGAACATTGGAAAAGCATACGGGGGAAAAAAAAAAAAAAAAAAATAAAAATAAAAATAAAATAAAAATAAAATAATAAAGCCAGATTAATAAATTATTAATTTAAAATTAATAATTTTAATTAATAATTTTAAATATTAAATTATAAATTATAAATATAATAAATACGCTCAATTCTTTCTATTTATACCACTCAATACACTTTTAACTCCATCTACAAATATATGGATATAAATCCAAATTTATACATTTACTAAATATATGTTTTTACATGTATTTACAATCAGTTACTATCAAGGTTGTTGCAGTGTTATTGCTACAAATAATAATAATGCTCAGGATTAACAAATTAACGTTTAAAAAGTGGTGGGTGGGAATCATAAAAATCCAGTTTTACTATTCGACCAAAATTTAATATCTTTAAAAATTATACGACGTTTTAAAATTTTCCTTGGCAACATCCTATTTTGCAAAGTAAATCATTTCTCTTTAGTATACAAATTTTAAATACCTACTATGGTTACATCGCTAATAAATAATTTACATAGTTTCTTATAAAAAAAAGTGTAAATAATCTACGCGTGTATTTGTTCTTTTTATGTAAATTTGCTATGGGGATTGTAAAAGTTAACGAATGGTTGTCAAAGAGAAAAAAAAAAAAAAAAAAAAAAAAAAAAAAAAAAAAAAAAAAAAAAAAAAAAAAAAAAAAAAAAAAAAAAAAAATATGTACAAATTATATTTTGTTTAGCGTTTATTCAGCAACCGGAATAATCAGTTTTAATTTCCCTAGAAACTGTAGATTATTTCTTACTTTTCGTATAATCTAAAATTTTAAAATTAATCCGTCAAGTAATCCGTTCATATGTATAGCCGTAGTTCATGAGCTGTAAAAACATATCAACGTCTTTTTAAAACTGTATAAAGATTTTATTAGAATACCTCCTCATTTTTAAAAGCCTTTTTTAAGAGCCATTTCACCAATTATGTAGTTGCTGTTTATATACCTCATAATAATTATTCTAAATATATTTACGCTCAAAATAATCTTCTTTATGAGTCTAATTTGAGCGCAATAAATAATTTATTTTTCATATAGTAACGTAAAGTAAATAATTTATTTTTCATATAGTAACGTAAAGAAATAATTTCTATCTTAACTGTTTACTTTTATATTATTTATCAACCCCTCATATTAAAAATTAAATTTTATTTTAAATGTACATTACAGACTAAATTAAAAATTAATAAACAAATCTTTTTAATAAATTATAAAAGAAACTTTTAGCAATTAAAATATACAGATCAATAATAAAGTAACAAAAAATATTTATTTTTAAAAACCAACCAACAAGAAAATGTGAAAAAAAAAAAAAAAGGAAAGGAAGAGTTAAAAAAAAACGAGAACTTAATAAGACAACCTAAAGAAAATAAAAAAAAGAAAAAAAAAAAAACGTAAACAAGGCAAAAATATAAACAAAATTTCATGCTTTTATCTTAAGTAGACACACCCCAGAAACAAATATAAAACAAAAACAAAAACATTTGTATCTTATAGTTATAGTATAGTAAAATTCATATTGTAATCTGTTGTCGTAAATTCATGAAAAAAAATGTTTCCCTTATTAAATAGTTAAATTTTTTTTTTTTTTTTTTTTTTAATTTTTTTTTTTTAATTTTTTTTTTTTTTTTTTTTTTAAAAAAAAAAAAAATTAAATAAATTCATCACCCTTTCTTATAAATATGATAAATTTATCAGCCCAATAAATCATATCTTTAATTTTCCCAATCGTTTAAAGACTATTTTTCTATTTTATTTATTTTTATATTTTTTTTATTTTTTTTTTCAAAAAAATCAAACTACTGTATAAAAGTATAATATAATCCATTTAGAATGTTTTTTTTTTTTTTCTTTTTTTTAATCAATCATTGAATAAAACCCACATTAAATAATAATCAAACTTCTATAAGTAAATAGACGGAAAAAAAAAGACTAGAGAAAATCAAGTGTCTTTATTTTCTTCCACGAGTGACAACATTCCAGTCATCTCCACCATCTTCAGCTTTTTCAATAATTTGCTTGGATTTGGTATTATTTACATTAGGTGTAGAAAAGTTGTCTTTTCCAGCAGACTTGTTTCGTTTTTGATCACGATCACGATTATTATTTCTATATGATTTAGGTTTTTCACTAGTTGAGCTATTAACATTTTCATTGCTATTAGTATCAGCGCCACTCTGTTGAACATCTTGATCAGCATTATCATCTTGAGCTTTTTTTACTTCTTTTGTTTCATCTGTAGAAGATTTATTATCATTGTTTCTATTATATCTATTATTATTATAATTGTTACGTCTAAAACCTTGTCCCTCGCGATCGTTATTAAATCTTCTTCCATTTGATCTTTGGCGTGAATCTTCAGGCTTTTGACGTGAATCATCTGATTTCCTAAATGATCCTTCTGATTTTTGACGTGAATCGTCTGATCTTCTGAATGATCCTTCAGGTCTTTGACGTGAATCGTCTGATCTTCTAAATGATCCTTCTGGTCTCTGGCGACCATCTGTTCTACGACGTGAATCTTCTCCTTGACCATAATTTCTTCTATGATCTCTATAGTTCTCGTTTGTAACATCCTTCTTATAAGATCTTCCAACTTCTTTTTGTATACCAGTGCTAACTAATCCTTTTGCAACAATAGAAGCAGCTGTTTCTTTAACTTTTGGTGCATTGTCTACTGAAGGTTCAGCCTTATCTGATGAAACTTCGGTTTTTGCAGCGTTCTCAGTCTTTTCAATTTTATTAGCGGCTGAAATACTTTTTGTAGGAGGAACAGTTATAGAATCTTTAGAAGCAGCTGAATGAGAAGGTTGTTTATTACTATTACCAACGGCATCTTTAAATGATTTATCTACTTGAACTTTTGAGCTTTCAACCTTAGAATCATTAGAAGCATTTTCAGCAGATTCTTTTTCTTCAGCCTCCTTTCTCTTTTTCTCTTCTTCTTCTCTTTTAGCGCGCTCTTCTCTTTCTTTCTCTTGAATATGTTTTTCAATTTCTTTTTCACGACTTGCAGTATCAACAGGCTTAGCACCACCAAAAGGATTGTGAGAACTAGCAGGTGCAGCAGAACGAGTAGGAGCAGGCTTATTAGCAGGAATATTAGACTCTTCAGTAGATTTAGAATCTGAAGACGTGGTTTCTTTAGATTTGACTTTAGAATCTGTTGATTCTGACTCAACTTTAGATTCCGATTGGTCTTCTACTTTATCAGAAACAGGAGCACGTGAAACATTTCTCCAAGTTTTAGATTCACTTCTTGGGACAAAATTTGGTTTTTGACCATTTACAGGAGGTTGATTTGAAAAATTTTCTCTAGTTCTGTTGTTTTGACGGAAAGATCCATTAACTGGTCCAAATCCATATCTAGAATTTTGTGTAGGAGGATTAGGTGAAGAATTAGGGCCAAAATTATCAGATTGTTTGAAATTTTGATTCGGCCGTCGGTTTTCAAATCTATTTCTGTTTTTATCATTTTCACCGGGTCCAAAAGCATATCTTGATTGATTTTGATTTTGATTTTGATTTTGGTTTTGGTTTTGATATTGATTGTGATGTTGATTTTGATTTTGGTGTTGAAATGACATTTTATTTGGACGATTGTTATTATTATTATTATTATTGTTGTTGCGTATGTCAGTAATTACTTCAGCATCTTGTGGTGGAATTGCAGTTCCACGTTTTGACCAATCTAATTCAAGAGGATCAACACCAGCAGGTTTTTGTGGACGATCATTAAAATTTTGATTTGAATCCATTCTATGAAATTGTCTTTGAGGATTATTAAAATTATTATTCTGATTGTGATGGTTATTATTAAAACGATTTTTATAATTACTATTATTATTATTCGTATTATTAATTTCAGCAAATGGATCAGGGGCATTTTCGTCTTCTTCAAATTTATCATTTTCATTTCTACGCCAAGTGGAAGCAGAAGCAGCTTTTGAATGGAAACCTTGTTGATCAGGACGAGAAGAAGATGATACAGTAATAGATAAATCTCTACCATCTAATTGTGTATTAGTAATATCAATAGCTTTTTGAAGATCATCCTTTGTAGTGAATTCTACATAACCAAATGCACGTGGACGTTCTTCGTTACCTGGCTTTGGTTTTGGAATATGTACAGATACAATTGAATAACCTTTAAAAAAATCACGAAGAGTGAATTCATTAGTTGAATAAGCAAGGTTTGATACAAAAGCAGTGAATGGAGGTTCATCTGGTACAGGGACAGCTTCACGTTGAGGACGAGAAGATCTAAAAGAAGAAAATCTATTACCAGATTGATCAAAATCGTTATTATCATTGTTACTATTTTGATAAAAAGTATTTCCAGCACGCCAATCTTGTGGACCAGGAGCATTTCTAGATCTGGAATCTCTTCCAGTACGAAGTGGTGGAAGATCGTCTAAATCATCCATATCATCAGCCCAAGAGCCTCCTCCATATTTTTCATCTTGGAGGAAATCTCCGAGAGACATTGTAACTTTTTCATTTTTAGGTGCTAAATAATGATGGGAAATAAATGAATGTGTTTAATACTAGGATGTTTGCAATATGTATATTTATATATATATATATATATATATATATATATATATAAATAACACATGCAAACAATTGCACTAGTATATATATATAACACAGCTATACATAGATCAATCTGCCGATATATAGTGTATAATAATATTTATTATTATAATTACTATTATTATTATGTTTATTTTTCTCCTTACCAATTAAATAAGAAAGCAGAAAAGTAAACAAATCAAAAATCAGCAGAGGGCTCTATATATAGTTTCCATTTACCGATTTTCCCGATAGTTAGCATATATTTATAAAAAAAAAAAAAAAAAAAAAAATATTATTATTTAACCAATCACGCAATGTAAACAAAAAAATAAATAAAAAAATAAAAAACTTAACAATAGAATGTTATAGAACAAATAACAATAATCAAAATAGGAAATAGTTTATTAAATAGGCTTAGTGCACTATCGATGCACAATTGACTGATCTCAATTTGACATGTGATTATGTAATAGTATATATATATATATATGCTAAAGCGTGTATTATTAACAATAATAAAGTATTATATAGTATATAATAAATATAAAATAGTATTATATCTATAATAATAATATAAATATATATGATAACACATTATATAAAAATTATATAGTAGTAAACTAATAATTATGTTATACATGGTACAATATAAATTTATACAGAAATAATACTATATTATACAACTATATAATACTATGCAATATTGTATAATATAATAAACATAATATTACACACATATCATATTCAGACCAGACAATTACCAACATAATACATCTCTATATAAATCAGTGAACTTACCCATTCTGAATATTTTTTAATAAATCTTAAATTCAATCAATATCAATATATTGTATATAAGCACAAATATAAAGTCCTAATTGAATTTTATATTCAGTTTAAGTTGATGGTTTCCTTCGTTATAAAAATTTTATTAGGTCACGTGAGTGTTGTTATAACTACACGTTGCGACAGCAACATGTAGTTAGGATGTTATTATAATACAAGGCATAACGGCGAGATAGAACATGCAAGGTTAAATGTGGATATTTTGTAGATATTAACTGTATATTTTAATTGTAGATATTAATTGTAGATATTAACATTATATTGTTTATTGCATATTATCTGTTGCAAATATATAGCTTATTGCTAGTTAAATTGTTGATATTGTTATAATAGGATAATTTAGTATTATGTCGATTCGTTGTTATGGTAATTATATATATATTGCCATGAACCGAATCAGTGCTATAATATTAAAGACATTATATATACTAATGGGAGTTTATTGTAATATGTATAAAGCCATTTTAATTTTGTTTCAATTGATGAATTAGTTAAAATTATAACTGATTCTTTCAATGGTCTAGTATAATGTAATTTAAATATAATATAATAGAAATATACATCATACACTATACACAGAATCACTCTAAATAATATTCAATACACTACATAAAAAATTATTTCACTTTTAATATCGCATATTGCTTACTAATTTATGATATAAATAAACAATTATAAAATCTATACTGCATACATACATACATACATACATACATACATACATACATTATAAGCATACATACATACATACATTATAAGCATACATACATACATACATTATAAGCATACATTCATTATAAACATATATTTATAAGCATATATTTATAAACAAACATTATAAACAAACATTATAAACAAACATTATAAACAAACATTATAAACAAATATTATAAGCATATATTTATTCATTATAAACATACAATATATATAAACAAACAAAAAACAGTAAACAACGTTATTTATTTTTCTTACTTACTGCCAAATTACTCAAAGCAACAGTCAGAAAAACAAAAAAGAAAAAGGGAAAAAAACAAAAGTAAATAAAAAGGTAAACAGAAATAATAAAATTAAATATAAAATAAAAATAAACATATAGATAAATAGATAAATAAATAAACAAATAAATAAATAAATAAAAAATAAAAAATAAAGGATACAAAATAACAAGGTACACGGAAAATTATAAACTTTTTAAACCAAATAAAAGCAATTATTAGAGTTTCTGGGCGTTTTAATTTTTCCTATTAATTTTCTCTATTTCTATTTTAATTTTTACAATAAATACCTCTTACGTTATTATATAATAATATAGTATACTATAGTATATATATTAATTTATCATAATACAATATAATAAACATCATTATATATTCTGCATTGACACAATTCTCATCAGAGTGCATAGTGTTTGGTCTCATATAATTTATTTTATAATAATATAGAATATAAATTATATATATTATCATTATTATAGATAATTTATATCTTTCCAAATTATAGAAAGTGAAATTGTTACACTTGCTATGTCATGAGGATCTTTTCTCTACTTTCACCCTATGTGGTGAATACACTTTGGATTGCTATCTATGTATTAATTTTCATTCATGTTATTCTGTTTTTACTAGCATTGTACTTCAAAATACGCATTACTCATCCAGTATGGCTTGGAATTGGTGGTATTTCCTTACAATTAAAGCCTGGCATTTATCTATCTATTGATTCTATTGCATTTAGATTTAATATGCGATCTTTTAGAGTTATAGGTGATTGGCTAATTTTGCATGTAAATGGTTTAGAGATTACCATTGATCCTGATCTTTTAGAATTTAATAAAAATCCTGAAAAAAATGAATTACATGAAGAAGAAGAAAGAAAATCTAAATTAAATTCTAAATTAAATCCTAATTTGAAAGAAAAATTAAATAAAAAACATGCACAAAGAAATGCCTTTTACGCCTCTTTTAATGCTGACTCTTCTGAAAATATTCACGAAGATTTTGCAAAATATTTAGTTAAAAAAGTTGATTTTTATACTCAAAAATTTCTTAGAATTACAGCAAAATTAAGTTGGTGCAGTTTTTATATGTGGAATACAACATTTACTGTCAAAGAAGTTTGTTCATTTTCTCTTGGAATGTACAGATTAAATTGTACTGTAAGAGCTTCTCATACTATGAAGGCTAGAACTCATGAAATTGAAAATATAATGCAAGATTTATCCTGGAAAGTTTATCCAAAAATTGCAAAAAATACTCATTCATTTGATACAGAATTATCTGATTCACAAAAATCAAATTTTCATCAAATGCAATACATAAGAATAATAGACTCAGTCACTCTTACAATGCATGGGCATTCAATACAATGTAAAAAATCTAAACAGGTATTTACAACTGATATCTCATTTATGCTCAAATTTGGCTCTCTATCTATTCCCTATGATATATCCTTAGCCTTATACAACTATTTTAAGCAAATTAAGTCTCGTAACACCAATAATAATAATAATAATAATAATAATAATAATAATAATAATAATAATAACAAAGATAAATTCAATCCACTAAAGCCATCATTAATGCCTGAAAATATACCTTATATTGACCTTTTCAATGACGATTTGTCCTTTTTAGAAGAATTCCCCTCTTTAGACCCATACACTTTTAGATCTTTAGGTGCATTTTTATCTAAATTTAATAGCTCAATAAACCATTTTGAAATAAGTCTTCAAAGACTAAGTATTTATAATATTCCTCCTGGGTTTATTGTTGAAACTGACATTCTCGATTCAAATGTTGACTCGGATAATTTAAATGAAAATATAAATCCCGATGATTTATTAGACTCCGTTTCAGATGATTCCGATATCCCTCAATCTCAAAGAATTTTAAGAACAAACACTGATATTGGTTTACCAGATAACAATCCTACAATAGACTCTTTCCAACCCTTCCTCCTTCTTTCCTTACGTGACGTTGGACTCTATACTCGTCTCATAGACTCCGAATCATCATCCTTCAAAGTCTTTTTCGCAAATACTGATCGGGCTCACCAGATAATGTTTAATGCTCATTCCTTTGAAATTGATAGTGTAGAAGGCAATAAAATTCACAGTCTTGTTGATATTCCAATCCTTTCCTTTTCTGTCATTTCAAACGGAATTTTTAACTTATTTAGACTGATCACTAAATCGGAATTTAAAAGAAGTACAAACATTTGCAAGGGTAATGTTTTAATATCTTCTGCAGCAATTGACTTGAATATACAAAAATTCCCAAAGCTAGTTTCAATCTTTTTACAAAGATCACAAGAACATGATTTAAAACGTTCAAAAACTATGTCAAATCTCCATTTAAATCTTTCAGACTCATTCTCTTCCTTTCCAAATAACAATTCGCAAAAATTTCCTAAAATACGGAAATCTTTGTTATATTATTTGTATTGGATGCTCCCAGAACTTCATATGAAAATAACTATTGAAGAACCAGCTCTTAGAATTTGTACGACAAAACAACTTTTAAATATGCTAAGCACTTATAATACTGACAAAAAAAGTGAAAGGGAAATTTCGGATGAGAAACAAAACAAACCTACTGATGTAGATGGTAACGTAATTCAAGGTGAATTTTGTAAATTCGATTATAAATATGACGCTGTATTCACTTTTTCGGCTGGTAATATTATTATGTATGTTGAACCTTTAAAATACGCAAAGAGATCGCAACAATCTCTTTCTGAAGACGTAATTTCTTCTTCAATAACCTCGGTAGAATTACCTAGTCCTTCATCAACAGCACCCCCATATGACAACTCTACAGAAACGAAAATAGTTCCTGCACATATTTTCACTAATGTCGTATTAAAACTATCTACTCTTCAAATGTGGCATCACGTTTTATACAATAATAATTCATCTACTATAAATGATGATACGGATAATGATAAAGATAACTCAAATACTGATCCTTCAAAAGGCACACAAATATTTTTACTTAATTACTGCGCTTCTCGAATAGATTTTTCGTCAAGAAAAGAAATATGCTTCACATATCATGCTACTATATCTTTTTTGAATATCTTTTTAGAGGATTTGGAATTTATGAACACTTTAAAAGAATTACTTCCTTTCTTAAATGAATATCTTACCAAATGGAAGGAAATACGTGCCAGATCCCGGCTAATTTCAACTAATGTACAAAATACAATTTTAGAAAATACGAACGAATATAACTCTTACGTTAAATCTTTTTTCTTAAGAGCTATTCCTAGGCTTCTTTCTAAATTGAAAATAGAAGGAAGAAATATTACACTTAGCTCAATCGGTAAGGATGTTAAAGTTCCTTCAGAGATTAGAGGTTTGGTCATGCAATTAAACTCTTATACTATTGATTATGATTCGACTGTATTTATTCCTTCAAAATCTTTAGCTTCCAATAATTCTAATGGAAAATATCCACTTTCTGGTAGCCGTCATCATCATCATCATCATCATCATCGTCATTCACGATCACACAGTAAACTTTCACATTCACGAAAGAGTTCCTCATATTCTAATGAATCGGTTGATTCTGTTCCTAATAGCGCAGTATCTGTAGATGAAAAATTCTCGGAAAAATTTCCAGAAGCTTCTTCTCCCATGTCAACTTATTCTGCTGGTTCTTCGCCTTCATCACCAACATTTTGTACTGATATTAATAAAGTGCTTGATGATAACTGTAAAGAGCTACATGATAATTATAAATCTGAAAAAGTATTTACGAATAATGGTACTGACCCTTCTAAAATCTTATCAAGGTCTCCTCAGAAAGAAAACTCAAAAAATAGCTTCTCTCAAAAGAGAATCAATGAAATTGTTAAAAACCCTGAATCTGCTGGTTATAAATCAATGCCTGACTTAAATAAATTTAATGCAACTGAAGACATTCCATCTTTAGAGAATAAACCTATTAAAACACATTCAGCTGTTCATACTGCTGCAAATGCTACCTCAGTTGAAGATGTGCCTGAAAATAACGCTTTTTTTGCTCACTTAACTAATCCGGAATTTCCTGTTTCTGCTGGTTATACCTTTAGAAATAAATCTAAAAACACTTTTAAAATGAAGAGAAATAATTCTGGCTATTCAGATAGTAAAGAAACAAGTGAGGAGGAAAATTCTACCTCTTTTTTCCCAGAGCAAGGACCTCACTCAGCTTATGTCAAATCTAAAAGCTCGGATATTCATATTCGTACAACAAGATATGATCATACAGATGGACGTACACTTGCTATTGTTTTATCTGGTTTTAAAATATTATCTACTGAAGCACATCACACTTGTAACACAAATGTTCCTGTTCTTGAAATTCCAATTACAGAAGTTACTTGCGTCACGAAAGCAACACATGCATCAATCTCACAGATAATTGCAGCTCCTAAAGGAGTTACTGAAGTTGATCGTGGAAGATATACTGAAATAAAAGTGCATTTTAGTAAAATAATGGGTTCTTTTAGTTTATACAATGTTCACACCTTGTTGGTGGGTGTAAAAAATATCTTAGATTGTGTGCATGCTTATAAGATGAGGTCAGTTATTCCAGATGAATCCTTTGAAATTTCGCCATCTTCTGAAACATCATCAGCTAGTAATTTTTCAGATAAGAAAGCTAAGAATAAAGATTTGTCCAATACCAATAATATTTCTACATATCATGAACCCGTTATGGTGCATGTACATTTGCCATACTTCCAGATCAAGTCAGAGGATAAATATATTCTTTTAATGGCTGAACAATTATCCTTTCATAAGCAATTATTTGCTCATCCTGAATTGTCGGCTCGTTACTTCCGTTTGTTTATTAAATCTCCTACTATTCCAAATGCATGGGCTCGCTTTTTTTCTATATTAGAGTTAAAAGTTTACGTTAGAACGGAGGCTTCTACTTTTATGCAATCACCATTTATTGGTAAAGATACTCCTCTTGATAAAGTTCATATTCTTTGTGAAAGATTTTTATTTGAATTAGCAGATGGATTGATGCCTTTCACTGTTTTTGAATATATTATTAATAATATGAAAGTTATTAAACAATTGACACACATGTTCAAAACAGGCTCATCAAAATATGTTTTGACTCCTTCGGTTGTTCATGGTGTTAAAATGCCCAGAGTCAGGTTAATCTCAAATGCCTTTATTATTTCAGTTGCTGATGATGCATTTGAATCAAAGTTATCTTTAATTCTTCGAACTGGATTAATTGAACAAAAGATGAGATTGGCTCTTGATAATGCTTTTGAAGCAAAAGTAGAAAAGATTAAGGCTTCAAATCAAAAAAATAAAACTAAGAAAACTTCTACTGGAGAAAGACATAATAGGCAACATTTAAGTACCGAGCATAAAACCCGTAAATCCAAGCATGGATTTAAAAAGCTACCTTTTAAACGTGCTACAACAATTTTTACTTCTCCTTTTGATGCTGCAGAACAAGGTGCAACTTGGATGGAAGAGCACTTCGGGGGCCGCAATTTTCAGCCTAAAGATCAAGATAATAACAAATTTTCGTATAAACCAGAACTTGCTGAAAATTTAGTTTCTGATTCCGCTGATGTTTCTATAGAGCAGGCCCAAGAATCTCTGAATTGGCTTAAATCTGAATTATGGATTCGCCGCATACGCAACGCAAGAAAAAATGAAATCGAAATAATCCAAGAAAAGATGAAAGAAGATTATGGGTTTGATGAGGTATGTGAAGAACTTTCGGATAATGAAAATATAGTTGCCCTGATGTCTACTCCTCCTTTAGGCCAAATTAATTTTAGAGGAATGAACATGCTTGTTGATAAACCGACATTTCCTGAAGATAAGTTATCAGATTTCATACATCGGATAGGTGGAAATCCTAAGGATATGGAATATACATTATTAATTCCTTTATTTATGCAACTCGAGTTATCTTCTGCAGAGTTTTTATTAAGAGATTTTCCCCTTCCCTTTATATCAGTTCCTCCATGTCACCCAATGCAACCGGCTGGTGTTCCCTCCTGGTTTATGCAATCAAATATGGTTATTGCAGAAGAAATGGGAAATTATGAATCGTGGCGGCATATTATCACTACAGTCGTACCAAAATCCGAAAAGCATCATATTAAAGGTTTTTCAATTCCAGTTCCTCGGACTTTAAATGCAATAAAAAGTTATTCTGAAGTCAACCTTGATATAAACTCTTCCCTTCCAACTAGAGTGCAATGGGGTCAATCCATTCAACCAACGTTAAAACATTTGTTCTCTGTCTTAGAGGGACTTTCAAAACCTCAAATAGATAAATCGGCTTCTGTTGGATTCTGGGATAAGATTAGATTGTTATTGCATTCACGTATTAGTATAAATTGGAAGGGGAATGGAGATTTAATTTTTTTAATTAAGGGAGAAAGATCGCCGTATAATATAGTTGGAAAGGGTGCTGGTTTTGTTCTTTGCTGGCGTGAAAATGTTCATTTAGGTTTAAATGAACATGAAAATCCAAAAGAATTTCTAAAAGTTACAAGCCACAATTTTATTTTAGGAATTCCGGATTATAGTAAAATTGCAGCAAAAACTGTATTTCAATTAGCCAGTTCTGGATTTGCTGGAACAAGACAAATTAACCCATTTGAAGAAGTGTTTGAAAAAACTATTTTTAATCTTACGGGAAATATTCAATTGTTTTTAGGCATTTTACTGCAGCGAAGAACTGAGGATGGTAAATTAACTTATAATAAAAGAGCTCACTACGATGTTAGATTGGTTCATCCTCATTTTGCGGTCCCTTCTTCAGATGGAAAACCGTATGATGCATATAGAGGATATAGGTCTGATTATATTCATATGGGAATTACTCTTAGAGGACCAGCAAACTTCGACTGGAAACATACAGATCCAACAAGAAAGTTTGATAGCAAATCAATAAACTCTATTCACTTGTCTCCTTCATTTTTTGCCCATTTTTTCTCGTGGTGGGATCAGTTTTCTAGTGCACTTTCCTTACCTGTTCGCGAGGGTAAGTTGTTTTTTGGTCCAGAAACTAATAATATAAAGCTAGGTAAGCATGTAGTAACTATGAAGTATCAAATTTGTCTAGCACCTTTATTTATTTCCCATATTTATTTCGGAAGAAATCAAGCTGATTTTAAAAAGAAGCAATATACGGCTAATGGTCTTAAAGTTAAATTGGATAAATTAATTTTTGAAATACATTCTAGAAAGGAGCCTACACGACACGTAAGCAAAACATTGAATAAAGAAAATGTTACTACTAGTATGCGCTTTAATTTAGGAGAAATTGATTTGGTTAATGCTGATTTTAGAGTAATATCAGCAAAGTTTAGCGAACAGTCTCCAGATGCCCTCGTGAGTGATACTGTTACGTCTGTGACTCGTTCACCGTCTGGTTCTTCCAACTCTTATGGAGCAAGCCCTTTAAAAGACTTTCAGGTTTCTGATGATGATCTTACCTGGATAGATCTTGGAGATTTTGTTGAGATTGGATATAAGGGTATAAGTAATAATATTGTGTCTGCAAATGTAGAATCTTTTCTTTCTACTCCTTATTTTACTTATTTTAGGCAAACTGAGCGTGATACAAGAAGAAATAAAGATGGATCAAAGAACGATTTTGGAAGCGAACCTACTTTGTATAGCTTAATAGCTTCTGATGATCCAACATTTATTCAAATGTGTTTAACTAGAATGAGATTAAAGGAACTTAGAAAAACATCTCACCAAAACAAAAGAAAACTAAGCAAGTTAGTTCATGAAATGAAAGCCAAGCATATGGATGAATTTGAGCACAATGATTATCTAAGAATTATAGAAAGTTTACAAAGAGATAATGAAGTTTTAGATAAATATTACAGATTAAATAAATTAATGTACAATTATGTTCGAAGAAAGTCTATCACTGAGTTTACGGATGAATCTGCCGAGGGTGAGTTTTTTTCTGACATAGAAGAGAATACTGTATTAGATGGGTCAGATGATTATTCAGATGAACAATTTTTGGATGATTTTGTGTTGCAAGGAATCAAATCTAGAACTGCTAGTGCTCATAGTGATAGTACAGATGGTAATTCATTTGCAGAATTTTGGCCTAATGACGATCGTAAAGATTTTAAGAATAGATTTATAGTGCATAATGTGCTAGGAAAGTGGAATAATTCTATTAGAAATTCAATTATGTCATATATACATCAAGTTTCTGATCGCAAAGCACTAGTTTACTATCTTTCACAGTCTGCGGTAAGGCACTTAGATGAGCTTGTAGCCCAAAAACAATCTTCTGATGGGCGAAAAGGATCAGTAACACATGCGGATTTAGAGAAGTTATTTAGCTGTATTAGTGAGGAAAGAAAGCGATTAAATTCAGCTGGATTTGTTTCTATTGAAGGATCTAATAAACAAGAGAAGGAAGAATTTTTCAAGAATGAATTGAAAAAGACTTTACTTGAAAATCAAGAGGCTGTTGATCAATATTTAATTAAATTTATTTGTCCTCAGATTCAACTTGTTAGTGATGCAAATCCAGATTCAGTCGCATTAATTGTGGCACAGAGTATACAAATGAGAATCTATGGAATTGTTGATACTAACATTATTTCTGATGATGTTTCATCTCTCTTAGAAACAAGATATGGAGTTAGTTTAGAAAATTCTCAAATTTTTGCTATGGATAAGAGTTATTTATCAACTGAAAGTCCACACGTATTCTCAACTAATAAATATGGTACAAATAAGAATTCGCCAAATTGGCCGCCTTGGCTACCAGCAGAAATCGTAAGTGATGAAAATGCTATTCCGTCTGCAAGAGTTGTGGAGCCTATGACTCCTTATTTTAGATCAGATGTGCAGAATAAGCTTAGATTTGGTCAAGATGATTTAGTTGTAAGAGGAGATTCAGAGAATAACGATGTTCAGAGGGTATTTGCTGATTCTATTTCAGTATTTTTTGATAAAGTTATTGCTTCATGTGACTCTAAACAATATTTTACTTTATTTACATTAGCCACAGACTTGCTTATGTATACTGAGCCAACTAAGAAACATACTACTGATCATCTGGATAGGATTTTAATGATGGCTGATTTGAGTAAGTTGTCCGATGCTGCTGATTCAGTAAGCAAACTTCAAACCGATATTAGAGCTATGAATGATATCCAAGCAATTTTATCATTATGTGGACCTGATATGGATGAAAATCGTTTTACTGAACAAAAGAACATTGAAATAGAAGTCTTTTATCTTACAGAAGAGTTGTCATATCTTTTAAAAGCTATTGATATACATCAAAATAAAACACGTGAAGCAGGAGGTAGTACTGTTAATGAAGGTTCTAAAATTGGATTATTTGGAAAAGAGATTATAACGCATTTTTTAATAGATGAAGATAGAAGTCCATTTGTTGATGTCGCATTGGCAAATGCAAGTTTTGTTCGTTCTGATAAGAAGGATGGATCTAATTCAAATATTTTAACAATTAAAATAATGCAAGCTTTTAACTTGGTTCCAAATACTGTTTATCCAGAAATATTTGCCCCATACATTCCTAAAAATAAAGAAAGCAATTATGATTCAAATAAAAACATGATCTTTATAAGCTGGGTAATGTTAGAACCTATCGGAGGAATACCAGTAATGTTAAATTTTGAAATTAAATTACAACCTTTGAAGATAGAATTAGAACAAGATGTAGGACAGAAATTAATGCATTTTGCATTTCCAAAAGATGAAGAAAAGGCACGGGCAAGGGCTAAAGAAAGACGATTACGACGTCGTGAAGGTATTACAGATGACGGTAAAAGTCCTAGTATTTATTCATTTAGTGATGACTCGGATTCTGATTCTTCAGGAGACGATTCTTTTGAAAGTGTATCTAGTAAATCTAATGGCTCTTCAAGTTTATTTTCATCTTCTACAGGCTCATTTTTTAAGATTTTTCAAAGCTCAAATTCAGGAAATTCATCGAATATTAATCGATCTGCGCGTTCCCCAAGCTTTAGAAACTCGGTAGAAGATAAGAATGGTGATGATAGATCAATATTGGGACGTCACCCTTTGATTAGAGCAGATGAAGTTACTCATAAGGAAGAGGTTGCACAAATGGTAAAGAGAGCAAGTAAATATATGAGTTTTCTACATATATGTATTCCAGGAGTTTTGCTTTGTGTGAGTTACAGAAAGCCTAATTCGCATAGTCTTGCAAATATCCATGGATTTGAGTTTTATTTGCCAACTATTGATTATCGTAATAAAACTTGGTCTACATATGACTTAACAAATCATATTAAACGAAAAATTTTAAAAGCTGTTTTGTCTAATACCGGATCTATTTTAGAGAATAAATTGACACATTTTTCTTGGGATGATCCAGTTCCTAATCATAAAATTCATCAAATTTCTAGTTATAAACAATTCACGTCTATTGATAAAATATCGGAAAAGTCTGAAAAAGGTGATAGCAAAAATAATAAGAATAGGAATTTAAGCGTTGATGTAAACTATGCTAATTCAAGAACACCATCTCGTAAAAGTGCGGAATCGTCGAGAAGCTCGCTGTCTCCTGCGGCAAATGCACGTTTAGGCTCATATGCTGGTTACAAGCCACCTAGACCTTCGTCGTTATCTAAACAGGTAACCACCAATAGTCATAAAAAATCTGGATCAAAGGACGATGATGGATCAGGGTCTTCACTAAATAAGAAGACATCTTCTGGAGCGTCGATGTGGGAAGAAAATGAAGATGACGGTGCACCTTTATTCGAATCTGCCCATAAGCTCTTCAAGAAATTGAACATTGGAAAGAAGTGATAAAAGACTGTTGTGGTTGTTTTTTTTATTATTATTTATTATTATTTATTATTATTTATTATTATTTATTATTATTTATTATTATTTATTATTATTTATTATTATTTATTATTATTTATTATTATTTATTATTATTTATTATTATTTATTATTATTTATTATTATTTATTATTATTTATTATTATTTATTATTAATTATTATTATTTATTATTAATTATTATTTATTATTATTTATTATTATTATTTATTATTATTTATTATTATTTATTATTATTTATTATTAATTATTAATTATTATTATTATTTATTATTATTATTTATTATTATTATTTATTATTATTTATTTATTACTTGTTTATCATATATTTATTATTGATTTATTACTTGTTTATTATTTATTTATTGTTGGTTTATTTGTTAATTATTACTTCTGTTCTGATATTTAATTATATTTATCATTATTTATTCACATTTTCTTGTATTTATTATGAACACTCATTTATATTTATGTATATTATTTTGTATTTATTTCTGTGAATTGACTGTACTATATTTATAAACGAGATATGTATGATTTTAAATTAAATGACAAATTAAAATACACAAAATCGACTAAGCAAAATGAGCAAAAATACATAAAAAGTACTAAAATAATTAAATAATGCATAAAAAAAACTAAAATAAATAACTTTTCAAGATCTAATTTAAAATATACATCCTGAATTCTGAAACGTAAAAAAAAAAAATATATCAGTACAACAATATTCTTTCACTATATATTTTTTGTTTTTCGGGGTTTTAGTATTCCTATCTTAAACTTCTATAGAATTACCAATAATCCCAATAATATAAGGGTTCAAAAGGATTTCCATATATGTTTCTATGTAGTTCCTATAATCTTACTATATAAAATCTACTGGATTTATCTAGGTTTTCGATCTGACGTAAAAATAAATAAATATTAAGAGTAAATAAATTGTGTAAAATTCTATTTAAAGACTGAAAAGTTCAAATGGAACGTAAAACATTGCAAATGTTTAAAATTATAAATAGAATGAATAAATACAAAATTTGGCGTATCACTATAGCAAATTCTATTTAATTATAGTCAAAAAAGTAAAATGTAAACAAATTTTAAATTTATTTATTTAATTATTTTTTTTTTTTTTTTT
>JAJLXO010000324.1:0-27786 GCA_030571375.1 Botryozyma mucatilis | reverse complement strand
ACTTACTTACTAAACCTATCCCTTCACAATACTAAAATCAAATACTATGGTAGCACTGTGATTACATAAAGTATAATTACATAATGGACTGGAAAAAAAGATTGCTATAGAGACTAAATGTTTATGTAATATATTTACGTAAACACTGACAAATTGGACTGTCTCTAGTAAAACTGTGGACTGGCAATAGTAAAACCCACATGTTTTATAATAATTTCTAAATTGTTATATAATATTTGACAACTACGAAAACAAAAAAAATTTAAATTATGTGATAAATGTAACCAAGGAGCGAAAAAGGAAAAAAGTGAAAGAAAAAGAAAATAAATAGATAAATAAATAAATAAATAAATAAATAAATAACAAAAATAAATAACAAAATAAATAAAATAAACAAACAACAAACAACAAACAACAAATATTATTATTCAACATAATAAAAATTATGAAATTTTAGTATCGAATAAAATGAAATATAATCAAGCATAATTAACAACAAGTAATAAATCAATAGCAAATAAATTATATTCTGTACAAATAATAATCTTAATCAAATATATATAAATATCTGATCAAGTATATTTATTAGTATAATATCAAAATGGACCTGACAGCAGTCAGTAGTTCGAATTATACTGCACAAAATTCATGTGTAGATTGTCCGAATATTATGCCTTCTTGTCCGGTTTGCGCGTCTGATGAACAATGTCAAATTACTATAAGAACTTGTTTTACGTGTCCAAAAACTTTTTGTGCTAAAATATCATCTATAAGAGCTGGTTCAAATACTGTTATAAATTCTGATGGGAGTACTGTAACTATTGCAAATATAAATGTTTCAAATACAAATTCTCCTGCAAGTAATGGAAATAGCATTAGTAGTACAAATGCTGCTGGTAACAATAACAATAATAATAATAATGGTGTATTATCTGATAAACAAATTGGTGTTGTTGTAGGTTCTGTTGTTGGTGCATTTGTTTCATTAATTTTAATTTTCTTTACTTTATGGTGGATTTTTTATAGAAAAAGAGCAAATTATATTAGACAATTAAGATTTTCACAAGTTGCAACTGATAAATCAAGTGTTTATGATGATGATTATTATTATAATGAAAAATATGATTCTTATTTTGATGATTATGATAAAAAAGTATCTTCTGATTCAAAATCTGATTTAAGAATTTCAACTGCTAGTTTAAATAGTAAAGATTTAGATGATTCTGATGATGAAAATGATCAAACTACTGATGATGATGAAGATAATATTAATAATAATAATAATAATAATATTAATATTAATAATAATCATAATCAAAATATTAAATCAATTTTAAATAAAAATTATGATAATAATAAAAATATTAATGACAAAAATATTTTAAGTAAAATTATTACTAGAAAAATTATTAATAATAAAAAGAAACCTATTACAAATGATAGTATGCATAGGACAACTAGATCGGTTAGATTTGAAAATATTAGAAAACCATTATCTACAAGACAAACAATACTTTCGGTAGCATCATCTGCTCTTTCAAGAGCATCAAATATTATTCCAATAGCTTATATACCAGGAATATTTCATATAACTGCAAATGGTACTCCAGAACCAGGATTAGCAGAAAATGAATCCGGTTCAATCACTTATAGTACTAATTCAAATACAAATAGTAGTACTAGTAGAAGTGTTACACCTCCTTTACCAAGAATTCCTAGTAATTATATTTTTACAGCTGATGATATAATGAGAGAATCCTTTTTTTCCTCACTCAGTTCATCAACAACTGATGTTTCACATGATTTAACAAATTCTCGTGCAAATTCTTTTAATGACTCTCTCTATAGAGGTTCTGCAGTATTAGCTCCCGATATGGAGACTGCTATTCGTGCTAAAGCAAATTTAGTAATATTGAACCCTAGAGAAAACATAAGAGAAAAAAGTTCTTTATCTCATTCAATAAATAGAAATTCATTAATAAATGACAAAAAATCTTTAGTGATAGATCCACAATCTATTCAACCTATAGATGTGAGAGCAACTAATGCTTCCTTTGCTTCAACTGCTTCTTCTGCTTCAATGTTATCTTTTACAACCGCATTAACGACTGCTCCAACAACAAGATCTTCAATAGCAATGACACCATCAATATCAACCACATCTAAAACAATAAATAAAACACCGTCAATTCCAACTCCTAATTCCACTTCCTCCTCCTCTTCCTCTTCCTCTTCCACTTTAAATTCAACTACATTTTCAACTCCAACTTTATCTTCAGCTTCACTTTCAACTCCAACTTCAACTTTAACTTCAATTACAACTCCTATTCCAACCCCAAAAACAGCACCTACAACTATTATTAATAAACCTGTGACTACAACAAATCCAAACACATCAAAGGATATTGAGACAAGACCTCCATTAAATCCAAGACGAAAAAGTGCTAGGTTAGCACAAGGTTTACAACATCAATCTATTTGGGAAATTGACTCAGAAGATACTGAGAATGACGGTGAAGCATTCCCAGTAATTATTGACACTCGATAGATATTTACTTATATTATTTAATATCATCCTAACTCTATTATTTATTTATGTTTTAGTGTTATCTGTGTGATTAATTATTTATTTATAATAAATCTACTATTTATCTATGCTATTTTTATTTATTTTATATCTCTATTGTATTTATTATTTATTTTTTTTAATTACTCGATATTCACAATTCAACTGCAATTTACTATGGGTTTACAGTTAAATGTTAACAACTACTTATTATCACAACGCTTGATACCTTATTTAACTTTTTTGGTTGTTTACATTAATTTATGAACTCTAAATTACTTTATTTAAAATTTTTTTGGAACTATATGCTTACCTTTTGGATTTTGTTTTTGTTTTCTTTTTTTTCATTTGACAAATTTGGGATTTCTGTTTTTCTATTTATGTTTCATTCATCTTTTGCAATTATTCGTTGTTTTTTCATTTATTATTATTTGTTTCTCATTTCTAACCTTTAGCATATTAACTTCTCATTGCATTGTTTTTTTTTTTTTTTCTTTTTCTTTTTCTTTTTCCTTGTTTTCCTTTTCCTTTTTTTTCTTTATTTTGTTTTTTTCCATCTTTTTCATCTTTTTCATCTTTTTCATTTTACGTAGAATGATTGATTTATAATTTAAAAGAATTTTATTTACTAAACTTTATTTACCAATACATTATATAAACAAAAAATAAATTAATGAGCCATTGGAGTTTCACGTTCAACATCATACATAAAATCAAAATAAGATTTATCAAAATGATGTATGCGAATATAACCATCTTCACCACCAGAAGCATAAGCAGTACCATCAGGGTGAACAGCGATTGTATTTATAGGACCGAAATGGCCTTTTACTCTTCCAATTTCATCTTCAAAAACTTTATGATAAAACCTTGATTCAAATTTACCTTGACGAGAAGATGTTGTTGTTACTTCTCTTGCTTCCTGACCACCACCTAAGATTATAAAATCTTTAACTGGAGTTATAGCAGCAGTATTTACAGCTGAATCAGCAGTATATGTTTTTAGAATATTAAGAGTATCTACATCAATAAGTTTTGCAGATTTATCTTTTGATGAAGTAATAAAATATGTTCTATCAGGACTAAATTGTAAATCAGTAATTGTAGCAGATCTATCATTTTTTTCTTTATTGGCTCTTTCATGGACTTCAACTTGTTCAATAAGATCACCAGTGAGAGCGTCCCATTTAGATACATATCCATTTTCATGACCAGTAATAATATGTTTTCCATCATATGTCCATCCACCAGTTGTAACTTTACCTTTACCTTCTTGTGTTGGAATTGAAAATAATGGTTCTGAAGAAAATTTTAAATTTTCATTATTTTTTGAAACATCACTTGGGACATCAAAAACTAAAAATCTACCTTTTTGACCCATTTGTTCTTCAATTACTACAAAAAGATATTTATCATCGGGTGAAAATTCAACAATTTTAACTGCGGTTGAGAATGG
The DNA here is from genome assembly GCA_030571375.1 of Botryozyma mucatilis. Lineage (NCBI taxonomy): Eukaryota > Fungi > Ascomycota > Trigonopsidomycetes > Trigonopsidales > Trigonopsidaceae > Botryozyma > Botryozyma mucatilis. Next base: position 23,764 of record JAJLXO010000324.1, on the reverse strand, counting down.
AATTGTAAATAATTGTTCTCCATTTTCTGGTCTCCAGAAATGTAATGAATTTCCTGCTCCTCCTGTAGCAACAAGAGTTGTACTTGAATTTACATCTACTGTCCACATGGCACCATTATGTTTTGAATATGTTCCCAAACGTTCTCCATTATGTGCATACCAAATTGACACTCTAAAGTGTTAGATTAGAAATAATAGTAAATAATAACAAACAACAACAACAACAACAACAACAACATACTTGTCATCTTTAGCTGTGGAAAAAAGAATATCACCCTCTCTATTAAATTTAAGCTATTAATTAGTAATCTAATATAAAATTTAAATTAAAAATTTCAATAAACCAATTGATAAATACCTGAGTTAATGGTCTTTCATGACCTTTTCTGCAAAATGTTAGTAAATTTCACTGTAAACGGTAAAAAAAAAGCAAAAAACTTACAATAAAATTGGTCTCATTTTTCAAACTATTAAAATATATAACAAATATAAAACTATTTCACTTCAATTTACTGTATTTTCTATAATTATTATACCTTTTATTCTTTAATGACCTTTTGTTTTTTTTTTTAATTTGCTGGTCCTTTAATGTTTAAACAAATAATTTTATTCGTTGTCATGGTAAATATTTTCAAGAAAATTAAAAAAAAAAAATTAAAAATTATTTCCATGACAACTGTTTTATATAAGAAAAATTAAAATATATATTTCTATAGTAACCAATTTGTATATTTTAAGTAATTATCATACCGAGTAACTTTCATACCTATTATACTGCCCTAGTATTTTATATACAGCTTAGTTACTCATTTATTTATTTGTTTATATACTATTAAATAACCATTACTGAATAAATTTTTTTTGTTAATTATTATTATATAGTAATTATTATATAGTAATTGTTTTTTTTTTTTTTTGGTTTTTTTGTTTTGTTTTTCTATTTGTTTTTCTATTTATTTTTATATTCTATATTATTGTATTTTTCTAAAATTTTATATTGGTATTAAAAACTAATGTTGCCTTCTCGGCTATATACTTCGGGTATAAAATTTAATATTCGGCTATATTCTAAATCATTTATTTCGGTTATTAAAAAGTCATCTCGGTTATTTAACTCATCCTTGCAATCTCAGAAAATTTTTAATTTACCGAAACCAATTTTAAATACTATCCATAAGAGAAATTTACACAATTTAAAAAATTCAAAAATGGATAAATATTCGGATAAAATTATTAACGGTACACAAGTAGCTAAGTATGTTATTTATTTATTATTTATTTATTATTTATTTATTATTTATTTATTATTTATTTATTATTTAATAATTAATTATTATTTATTTATTGTTTCCACTCTAACGTCTAATTCAGATCCATTCGGGAAGGAATCCATACTGAAATTCAAAATATTGCTAAAAAACATCCAAGATTTAAACCATGTTTGGTGATAATTCAAGTTGGAGAACGTCCAGATTCTTCCACATATGTTCGAATGAAATTGAAAGCTGCTACTGAGGTATTTTATTATTTTTCTAGTTACTAACTATTTTTGGTCATTACTAACTTGTAGGCAAACATCCATTGTGAACATCTTAAGTTTGATGAATCAATTACAGAAATGGAGGTATGTTAAATGTTTTATATTACATTATATTTTACTATACTTCTTTATACTATATAAATACCAATCATTTATTATCATCTAACTCCCAGTTACTCCAAAAAATAGATAAACTTAATGAAGACGTTTCTGTTCATGGAATTCTTGTTCAATTACCATTACCAAAAACCTTATCTGAAACTAAAATAACTAATGCTATTTCTTCTGATAAAGATGTAGATGGATTTGGCCCTTTCCATGTTGGCGAATTAGCTAAAAGAAATGGTTCACCTCTTTTCATTCCATGTACTCCAAAAGGTATTATGGTTTTACTTGAAAAATCAGGTGTAGAACTTAGTGGTAAAAATGCTATCGTTGTTGGTCGTTCTGATATTGTAGGTTCTCCTGTTTCCTATCTTTTGAAAAATGCTAATGCAACCGTAACTGTTTGTCACTCAAAAACAAAAAATCTCCCTGATGTTATTAAAACCGGTGATGTAGTGGTTGCTGCTATTGGGGTTGCTAATTTTATTAAAGGCAGTTGGTTAAAACCTGGAGCAATCGTTATTGATGTTGGTATGAATTATATCCCCGATTCAACAAGAAAATCTGGACAAAGGCCAGTAGGAGATGTTGATTTTGAATCTGCTCTTCCCGTTGTTTCTAAAATCACCCCCGTTCCAGGTGGTGTAGGACCTATGACTGTTGCTATGTTATTAGAAAATGTAATTGAAGCTGCTAAGCGTTCTTACGCTTCTCAGGCTTCTCGTTCTATTACACCACTTCCTCTTCATGTTAAAACACCAATTCCAAGTGATTTTGAAATTTCTCGTTCACAAAATCCTAAAAATATACATGACATTGCTCGTGAAATTGGAATAATTGATTCTGAAATTGAATTATATGGAACTCATAAAGCTAAGGTATCTTTATCACTTTTGAAAAGACTTTCTTATAGAAAAAATGGTAGATATGTACTTGTTGCAGGAATTACTCCTACTCCATTAGGTGAAGGAAAATCAACCACAACCGTTGGTCTTGTTCAAGCACTTGGTGCACATCTTAATAAGGTTGCTTTTGCTTGTGTTCGTCAGCCTAGTATGGGTCCAACTTTTGGAATTAAAGGTGGTGCTGCTGGTGGTGGCTATTCACAAGTTATTCCTATGGATGAATTCAATATGCATTTAACTGGTGATATTCATGCTATAACAGTTGCAACTAATTTACTTGCTGCTGCAATTGATACTCGTATGTTTCATGAAGCTACCCAAAAAGATGCTGCTTTATATAGACGTTTAGTGGTTGCTAAAAGAGGTTCTGGACGCACATTTTCTCCTGTTCAATTACGTCGACTTGCCAAGATTGGGATTACTACGCAAGATCCCGAGAAACTAACCGAAGAAGAAATTTCAAGATTTGTACGTTTGGATATTGATCCTGCAACCATAACTTGGAAAAGAGTTCTTGATGTAAATGATAGATTTTTAAGACAAATCACAATAGGAGAAGCTCCTACAGAAAGAGGGCATACACGTGAGACTGGATTTGATATTTCAGTTGCTTCAGAATGTATGGCTATCTTAGCATTATCAACCTCTTTACATGATATGCGGGAACGTTTAGGGCGAATGACTGTTGCTGCTTCGAAATCTGGGGAACCAATTACCGCAGATGATTTAGGATGTGGTGGTGCATTGGCTGCTCTTATGAAAGATTCTATTAAACCTAATATCATGCAAACACTTGAAGGCACACCAGTCTTTGTACATGCTGGTCCATTTGCGAATATTTCTATTGGTGCTAGCTCAATTTTAGCTGATTTAATGGCTCTTAAACTTGCTGGAACTGAAGAAGGAGAAGACTATAATTCTAAGGCTGGATATGTGGTTACGGAAGCTGGTTTCGATTTCACCATGGGAGGAGAACGTTTCTTTAATATTAAATGTCGTACATCCGGGCTTGTTCCTGATGTTGTTGTAATTGTAGCTACAGTTCGTGCACTTAAATTACATGGTGGCGGACCTGATGTCAAACCTGGCTCACCTTTACCTGAGGTTTACAAGGTTGAAAATATTGATTTACTTCGCAAGGGATGTGCTAATCTTGCTAAACACATAAGCAATGTTCGACAATATAATAGACCAGTTGTAGTTGCTATTAACACATTTGATACTGATACTGATGCTGAGATAAATACTATTCGAGAGGAAGCTATTAAAGCTGGTGCAGTTGATGCAGTTCCTGCTAGACATTTTGCAGAAGGTGGAAAGGGAGCAGTTGATCTTGCTAAAGCAGTCATTTCAGCTTGTGAAAATCCTGAAATAAACAATAAAAAAGATTTTGATTTCCTCTATTCTACAAATTTAAGTATAGAAGATAAACTTACCACTATTGTTAAGAAAATGTATGGAGGAAATGGTATTGAACTTTCTGAACTTGCCCGTAAAAAGATAGATTTATATACTAAGCAAGGATTTGGAAATTTGCCAATCTGTATTGCTAAAACTCAATACTCTTTGTCGCATGATCCTAATCTAAAAGGTGTTCCGACTGGGTTTACAGTACCTATAAGAGATATTAGAGCTTCAGTAGGTGCTGGATATCTTTATGCTCTTGCTGCTGAAATTATGACTATTCCTGGATTACCTACTCGTCCTGGATTCTATGATGTTGAGATTACAGATGATGGAGAAATAGAGGGTCTCTTTTAGATGTATTTGTGTATAGTCTCTTCTAGATGTATTTGTGTATATTATATTTCTATTTATTTTCGCATCAATATTTTAAAAGTTATTGTGGTTCAACCCGCCTGTTTATATTGATTATATGATGATTACGAAATGATACATTATAAATGGTTTATTTATTTATTGTTTATTTATTGTTATTTATTTAGATTGGTTATATTAATGAAAGTTCAACATTTGTTTTATGTATCAGTTTAGTTGTATATATGTATGCACAAAAGTCTAACCGAAGACATAAAGGGCTCAGTAAAAAATTAGAGTAAAACTTGCAGCCAACTATAAATTTCAAAGTCTATGTATGCTTTTAAATAATTTAAGATGTGAGCTACTTACATACATATGATGAACCCTGTAGAAAGTATATAAGTAAAACTTAGATATGGATGACAGATGTATAAAAATGAAAACATGACTTTTTGGTTTATTTTTAAAAAATACTAAATTACATATAGATTCTTTATATAAAATTTCTAAGCTACTTTTAAAAATCTTTTGGAACCCTGTATGATTATTTTAGTACTCTTCTTGCTGTAAATGCAGAAAGTAATAAATTGTCACAAATTTATACAGCATTTTTTTTTTTTTTTTTTTTTTTTTTAATTTTACAATTATTTATTGTGAAAATAAATAAAGCGTTACATAAAAACGTAAAACTTTTTAATATATAAATATATGTAAAATGTAAACAAAAAAAACTAATAAAAAATATTTCTCTTTTATCTTATTTACTCACTTTGTATTGAATATAATTTATAATTTAACTCAAAGTTATACTAAAAATTAACCAATACTAACAAATACTTAAAATATAAAATCATACTAACAAATATTCAAAACTTGTTCAAAATTAAAATTTTAATAAATTTTTTATAATCAACTTAATTTAAAATGTGCTGCTTAATTAATTTTTTTAATTGCAATAAAAAACAATACAATAACTCCTTGCAGGAGAAACTTTCTGTCAAGTCTAACAAAAAAACCCCAAGTTCAAGTATTAAATCTAGACAAACATCTATTTGGTCTGCTTTTACTCCAGCTTCGTCTTATTGTTCTGACAGTAGTAAATATCAAACATGTCGAGAAAGATTTTACATGGATCCTGATGACTACAGTTTAAGTGAAAAAAGTACAAAAAGCGCAACTACAACTACAAAAAGTATTAAAAGTTCTAAAAGTTTCGGCGAATCTACATTAATATCTTTACTCTCGGACATATCAAAATGGATACATGCAGTAGAAACACCTACTGATTAAAATATTTATTTAAAAACAATCTGCATTATATTAACGACTGTGTTATTTTAAAAAGTACTTACTCACTTGGTATTATCTTAGGTTTTATTTATTTGTTCTTTCTTATTTTATTCCGTTTATTGTGAAATTTTTCTTATTTTGTTCCTATTTTGTACTTGTTGTCATAGATAGGATTTGTTTTTAGTATGTATATTCAATGTTATTTAATTAAGTTATTAATATTAAACAATAATAATAAACAACAACCAGTAATAAATAATAGTAATAAACAAGAATAAATAATATAATAAATATTTAAATAAATACGATTTAATTTAAACAATAAATGTGATAACAGCATGTTTAATTAATCTATATAAATTTATTTATTATATAAAGCTATATACAAATTCGTTTTGAGACGATTTTAAGATTCTAGGTACATGAACTTAATCGAAGTTTGCGTTTATGGACGGTTTTAAGATTTCAGGTACATTACTTTAAGCGAGACGTAATATTTTTTAAATTGGGATTGAGCGGTTATTCTATTAACCCAATACTGTTAAAAAAAAGAACTAAAACTAAAATTAAAACTAAAAACTAAAAACTAAAAATCAAATCAATTTTTATCCTATATTAACCAATTTGCTAGTCCACTAAAATAAGATTTCATAGTTTCGTTTTGAATTGAATTATCTTCCGATATAATTTCACTGCCTTTTGATTGATTTTCTATACATTCATTGTTTATACTTTTATCTTCTATATTTTTGTCTGTATCTTTGCTGTTTTCTAATTTTCTATTATTATTGTCGGTAAATTCGTAGTTTTCTATTTTTCTTTGATCAATAAATTTAGTTAATTTTTTATCTATCACTTGATAGTCATTTTCACCAGAATATAATATTGAAGAATAAGAAAACTCTGGTTTAAATTTGCTATTCAAAAATAATAGTTTAGATTTTCCAAATAAGAATTTTATACGACACATGATTTTATTTGTTCCTTATTAATATTTGATTATAATAATATTCAATTTAACAGTTATTAGATATTTAATTACAATTCAATAAATAATATGATCCTTTTAAATATTAATGTATTTGAATTAAGAAAAGTTAATACCTGATTATGAATCAGAACGATAAACACACTGGAATAAATATATTCCAAATAGCTCTAAATAATCAATAATTAAATAATTAAATAGACAAAAAATGTAATAGAATAAATATGCTTTTAAAAATAAAAGTGCAATGTATGTCTATAAAAACTCATTTTTTTTAAAAAGTGAACACATATTTAATATATATATAAAAAGGGTCCACCTGTAAATGACATTAAATCTTATAATAATAAAAATAAATAAAACAAATGCATATATATATATATATATATATATATATATATATATATATATATATATAAATACATGTACGCATATACAAAATGTGTTGTGTTTGTATGAATATGTCTGTCCATTTATGCTTTTGCCTACTTGTATAATTATTCTTCTTAATATTCCAATTGTAAACAATACTAGCTTAACAAACCAATAATAGTTCTATTGAAATTTTAAACAAAATATACTTTGAAATACTCCACCAATTTTTTAAAACATCTTAAAAAATGAAAGTTTTGAAATTTTATTAATTAAAAAGAAAATGCTGCAAGAATTTTAAAGTTACAATTAAAAAAAAATTGTGAAAAACTTTTCAAGTATTTCAGATGTAAAACTTTTTGAATATAAATATACCAAAAGTATCTAAAGAAAGTATTAAATACAGTTTTAATTATCTGACTTATCTTAGTCTTAATTTTTAGCTTACCAAACATGACTGATATTTATAATTTAACATTCACTTATCCTATGCAAGGATACAAGAGTTATAATCCTTATGCTACTTCATATACTTATGCATATGATGATGCTTATTGTTATACTTATAATTATTCATATGATTATTTATATAATTAACTCTATGACTACAATAGAATATTAAAAATACTTATTCAAACTTTTATTGTAACAACATATACTGTAAATGCAAGAGCATATAATTCACGAATTCGGATTACTAAAACAGAATTAAGGAAAATTACAATGAAAGATCCAGCGACTAAAAGGGAAATAAATCTAAAATTTGTCACTGAAAACATATTTCTGAAATCAGGAAAATAAAACTGACCAATTCAAGTTTGAATGCTCACTTAAAAATTCAATCTAAAATTCCGACAGAGGCAATCAAGTTTAATGCGGTTTTGCACATGCTAATAAAGAAACAGTACCTCTTTTCTGAAATGGTAAATAATAAAAGTATTCAAAAATCAAGAAAAACAAGGATTGTAAATTCATAACTGTATATAATAATACAGATTGGTCTATTTACTAAAACGCCAATGGGACTTATAGGGAATCACAATCATATTTATTATTTTTTTTTTTCATTATTAATATTTTTTTGTTTATATTCAATATTGAATAAATGACTTTGCAAGTAATATCTACATATTTCAAATGCACTATAATTATAAAAGCAATAAAATACAACCTAATGTTTGTATAATAATTCGTTCTTTTATACTTTAGTTGAATTTCATTTTCAAATCAACAATCACAGACAAAATTTGACTACATTTATTTATTTACATTTCAAGTTTATTTAATAGTAAATTATAAACATAAATAATAATATTTAATATCCATTATCCTCTATCAAATAAATACTATTATTATTTAAACTCAAAATACTAATATTAACTTTAAATTTAAAACAATGTCAGTCGTTTAGATCGCTCATTGATTAAAATAATGAAAAATCTCAAGAGGGTTCTTAAATATTCCGTAAATAATCTTTTTAAGATTACTTTTAAAGAAATTTTTAAGACATAAACTATAAATATTCCGTAAATGTACTTTTTAAGATTACTTTAAATAGGTATAAATAGAATCTTAATTATTACTATAAACAGTACATTTACATAGTATAAATCAAAACTGAAATTAAATAATCAATTCGAGGTTCAACGGTCTCTTGTTATTATATTTATTACTTTAGACTTTACTTTATACTTTACTACTTTATACTTTACTACTTTATACTTTACTACTTTATACTTTATCACTTTATACTTTATCACTTATACTTTATCACTTTGTACTTTATCACTTATACTTTATTATATTTATTAATTATGTAGTATTTAGCATTAATTATTATATTAATATCTATATATTCATACAATATATTAATATTTATAAATCTTAAAGACGGTCTTAAACCGGTCTCGTATAATTGGAAAAACATAAATATTCAATTTAATACGGTAATAATAGAAATTCTTTATGGTTACCGCAAATATCTTAAACGCACTTTACTGTAAAGAAAAATAAATTTACTTTCTTCCTGTTATAGTATTGTTAAAAAAATAAAAATAAAAATTAAAAATATTCTCCACCCGTAGTCAACTAGTTAATTAAAACACACGGAAAATATTAACCAATAGACAAACTCAGAATTACATAATCAATCACTTGTTTCACGTGATTTAAGCCCTAACTCCTTATTTTCCCATTGGCCAGGAAACGGTCGGGAAAGTGGTTTCCATTGAAGCGGGAAGGATTCGTTTGTTTATAATAAATGATTTATAATAGAAATTTGTTTATTTGGTCCCCAGAAATTTATTCAAGGAGTTTTTAAAAATATTTAAAAAACAGTCACTTTGGATAATAAATATTAAACGAATAAAATATTATTTATTAAATAATAAATTTTATATTATTAACTATTAAATTATTATTTAAAAGATTAAAATGATTTCAAAATTAAGATTGTCAAAAATTTTGACACAAAATGGAGTAGTTAGCTCACAAATTAAAGGAAACATAAGAGGAATGGCTACAGCAGCAGCAGCAGCAAATAATAGTGCAAAAAGTCCTAGAATTAAAAAATTTGAAATATACAGATGGAATCCAGATACTCCTGAAAAAAAACCACATATTGAAACATTTAATATTGATCTAAATGAATGTGGTCCTATGGTTTTAGATGCTATTTTAAAAATTAAAAATGAAATTGATTCTTCACTTACATTTAGAAGATCTTGTCGTGAAGGTATTTGTGGATCATGTGCAATGAACATTGATGGTCATAATACCCTTGCTTGTTTAACAAAAATTAATCCAGATGTTTCAAAACCAGTTAAATTATATCCACTCCCACATATGTTTGTTGTTAAAGATTTAGTACCAGATTTAACACATTTTTATAAACAATATAAATCAATTAAACCTTATCTCCAACGTAAATCATTCCCAGCTGATGGTAAAGAAGTTTTACAATCAATAGAAGATCGTGAAAAATTAAATGGTTTATACGAATGTATTCTTTGTGCTTGTTGTTCAACTTCATGTCCATCATATTGGTGGAATCAAGAAGAATATTTAGGTCCTGCTATTCTTATGCAATCTTATCGTTGGATGGCTGATTCTCGTGATGAAGCTGGTAATGAACGTCGTGAACGTTTGCAAAATTCTATGAGTTTATACAGATGTCATACTATTATGAATTGTGCTAGAACATGTCCTAAGGGTCTTAATCCTGGTTTAGCTATTGCTAAAATCAAGAAGAGTATGGCTTTTTAGGTAATTTATAATTATAAAAAGATAATAAATACATTAAATATATCATTTAGTAATTTACGCTACAAAAATATTTTATATCACATAATTTACAATACATATAATTTATAAAAAAAAAAAAAAAAAAACATTTACATGACTTTATTTACGATACATATAATACACAGTTTACAACTCACTAAATACAAAACCATTATCTATATAACTTTATCTTAAGACCATTAAAATAATGCTCTTAATTCACAAATAAAATTACTTACAATTTTAATCATTACTATAGCAATACCGGTTTGTGGCTATTATCTTTATCAAGATTAGGGTACCCCAGGTTTTTTTTACTACTATTATTTTATTAGAATCTGGCTAATTTATAATTTACAATTAATACAAAAAATATTTATTTACAAATTATTTTATTATAAAACAAAATATGAAAAATTATTTAAAAAAAAAAAAAAAAAAAAAAAAAGAATAATTTATCTATTATTTATATCACGATATAGTTATATAATCCAATAATTTTATATGGAATCAAGATCCTAATTTTTAATCGGTTACTAAAAAACTTTTTATTTAACCGGGTAAATTATATATAAATGAATAATAATAATAATAATAACGGAAAATAAATTTCCCAAGATGGTCTAATAAGTTAAATAAACTATATTACAAATTAAATATATAAAATCTTTATAGTTCATTAAAAAACTAATGTTGACATTTTTTTAACAAAAAAATTTCACACATAATACTTTATAGTACACACAGCAGATATATAATATATATATTTAAAAGTCTAAAAAATGATGAGAATCACGAGATTCGAACTCGCGCATCCGAAGATATCAGGGAACTTTGCATCTGGTGCCTAAACCTGACGCCTTAACCACTCGGCCAAATTCTCATATATTGAATTTAAACTTTTTTAGTCTTTATAGTTTATAAATTTACATTTTGAACAGCGCATAAATATTTGGTTTATTGTTTAGTATATTTTTGATTTGTTTTGTATAATAAAAAAAAAAAAATACACTTATAACATATAAAATCTTATAATTTATCTAAAAATTTATCATTTAAAGTAATAGAATTGAATAAAAGGAATGAATTGTAAATATAAAGCTATCCTATAATAAAATATTTACAAGAAAAAATAAAATAAAAATAAAAAGAGAAAGAAATGTAATGGGTATAGTATAGATAGCAAAAATCTAAATGTAAATGTAGATATAAATAAATGTAATATAAGAATAAATAATTAATAAACACAATAAATAACCAAAATCAAAATAAGTAAACAATGAAGTCATAATAATTAATCACCAGATTAAATATATATTGTCACCTTTCTTCACTGTGTGTGCGAGAACGTTTTCGTTCACAATAATCATCACAAGTGTTAAAATCTGAACAAGAGCGTCGACGACGGTGATGACGATCATAATGATTGTTGCGATGATTATTATAATGATCGTTAGAAGATAAATCTAACGAAGGATGAGGAAAGCAAAAAGTGAAATCAAAATTAGATGTGTTTTCCATAAAAGAAAGCTTGTTAGTTTGATTTTGATTTTGATTATAATTATGTGAAGTTGAAGAATTAATAAAATTAATCGAAGAATCTAATAAGGGAATATCTTTATTTGATAGTAATTGCATTTGCATTTTCATATTAGAATTTGAATTTAATTGTTCAAAAAATGAATTATCCAAAGAATTCGTAGAAGAATTCATATTAAAGTTAGAATTAGAATTAGCGCTAGAATTGGAAGTAGAGGAATCAGAATGTATACATAAATATTTTAAAAGATCATTTAAAACTTCATCATCATCATCAGAGGAGAATGAAGTGTTTGAAGATTTTAATGAATTTTTATACTTTTTTAATTGTTTTTCTTTACGTTTTCTAATTAAATACCAAAAATGATTATGATTTTTAAAATTATCTACAAAATTTGGTACACTCATAGTTTGAAGATGAAAAGAATTTGAAAGAAAATGAGTAGAATTACATGGGATATTTTTTTTAGAGGAAAATTTAAATGAGAAGTTATTTTGGGATGAGTTAATAGATGAGTTTATAGATGAGTTTATAGATGAGTTTATAGATGAGTTAATAGATGAGTTTTTAGATAAGTTTATAGATGAGTTAATAGATGAATTTATAGACGGAGGATCAGAAAGAGATTCTGAAACAGCAAGCATAGAGTTCTAAATAAAGTTTTTTTTTTACTATTTGTCTATTGTTTATTATATTTGTCTAATTTATTAATATCTACTACTGTTTATTTTGAATTAATTTGTAGTGAAATTTTAACTTTGGTCTTTAAATGATATTTATATAATTATCCAAATCAAACTTAATTATTTTTTAGTCTATTGATAAGTCCCGATTGCGATTAGTGCAGGAGCGGATAAATTATGTCATTAGTAATAAACACTATTAAAAAAAATAGGGTACGGATTTTTTTTTTATTGGCCGTTGCTTAGGAAAACGCAGTATAACTCGGTTCAGATAAGACTAAATATTTTATTATATAGTAATTTTATTTGTGTTGTATTTGTATTATTTGTGTAGTATTCATATTATTTATATAAATACATAAATATATAAGTATAAATATTATATAATAATTTAAATTACTATATAAATAATGTATATCATTTATATATATACATACATGTATAATATATAAATATGTACAATAAATCAAATCATACATATTTTAAATATGTATTAATTCAATTAATATGCAAAAGAGTGCATATGTGTTTCTATAGTAATTGAAAATATTGTTATGGAATATGGTTTCCATTAAAGAGGAGATTGGAATATTTTACCTTTTATATATAACAATATAAAAAAAAACCGTTATTTCGAACCGTTAATTTGAGACCATTTGTTTATATTAAGTATCGATTTTGTATGTATTAAATTAGTTATATAATTATTATGTATATTCAAATAATTTATGAGTATTTAACTATTTTTATTTATTTTTAAAAAAGTTATTTTGTTAATTATTTGTTATATAATATATTAAAATTTAGCTCTACATAAACCATATAACAACCGTAAACAGCTTATGCAGTCCATAAAATAAAGACCATCTTGTGACCGTTTATGACATAATTGCGAACTTTACTGATTGAGTATGTATGATGTAGTATAATATGATATAATATAGTATAGTATGATATAACATAGAATAATGTAATATAATATAATATAGTATAGTATGATATAATATACTATACTATATTAAAGTAATATATTATAGTATAGTATAGTAATATAATATAGTATAGTAATATAATATAACATATACTGTATACTATAGTAATATAATATAATATAATACATATTCTATATTATAATAAAATAGTATAGAAATATCTAATTTATAGCATACCAAATAATAAATAATATAGTAGTATACTAATATATATATAATATACAATATAAATAATACATAATAACTACAATAACTACAGTATCAAATAATGTAATTTATACAAATACACAGCGTAAATATTAACTACACAATGTCCCAAAACGATTCTCCACTTTTAAAAGCCCATTCTTTAATAAAACAAGCTGATAAATATGTTCTTCAATCTGATTTTGTTCAAGCTGCTTCTTCTCATAAGTTAGCGGCTGATATGCTCAAAAAAGCTTTAAATGATTCATCAGATCCTTTAGTTTTACGAACACTCGAACTGATGTTAAACTATCATATTCGTATGGCTCATCAATATTCTCATACTAAGGCGGGTACTAGTAATACAAATACTAATACCGTTAATAGCACTACTAGTAGCACTACTAGTCAGTTTGGTTCCATTAAACCCCCCACGAATCTTACCCCGCAAAGATCTTCTATTCCTCACAAACAAAATAATCAACCACTTGAACAAATTATAAATCGATTTAGTCTTTCTCTTGATTCTTTATTTTATAAATCTACACATAAACTTTCTGCACCTTCACAATTACCCCACTCTACTACCCCGCAAAATCAACAAAATAAATATAATAAAATAAATAACCCCACGCAAATTTTAAATCAAACAAGGTCAAATATAAATAATTTACAAAATAATATTTTAAATTCATCTAATCTATTATCTAATAAAAATTTAAATAACTCGAATATAAAACATTCTACTGATTACCCCGCTACGTCATCATTATCTGCATCAACATCTACGACAAATAAAAAATCACAAAATATAGATAGTTTCTATATAGTACCATCTGTATCTGAAAAATCAATTGAAGAACTCTCACTAGAAAATAATCATTTACGTTATTTAGTAAATGATTTATCTTCACGTAATTCTTTATATGATAAAATTTTAAAAAAACAACAACAAGATATTAAATCATTAATTTTAATGCTTAAAAACGATTTAACATCATATGAAAATTCTCTCACTTCTGAAAAAAATTCAATAATCGAAAATTTACTTTCCGATAATGATAAACTTAAAATACAAGTAGGCAGAATGAAGAGTCGTATTGATCTATTAGAGTCTCAATTGAAGGATGTTACTAAATGATATTTACTTATATATAATAATAATAGTATAATAATAAAACAAATAATATAACAATATAATAATAAAATAAATAAAATAAAATAAATAATAATTATCATAATCATATCATAACCATAAAAAAAATAATAATACATACTACCTCATGACCAAGTTTCTTGTAAATATCTACCTTGCTTTTCTAAAGTTAACAAAAATCTATCAGCATCTTCTCTTTTAAAATTACCATCCTTAATACTTTTATATTCTAAAAAAATATTAACTAACGTCTCTCTAACTTGTTTTGCCATTCCTCCACCAGAACCACAAACGTAAATAAATGCAGATTTATTAAAAATTAAATCAGCAATAATATTTTTATTCTCGTGCATGACATGTTGTACATAATTTTTCTTAAATTTTTTTTTATTATTTGTATCTTTATCTTTATTTTTATCATTATCAGTTTGCTCATATTCATATTGAGAAAAACAAGAATACATTTTAAAATTTAAATTTTTTTTTTCATTTTTAACGAGATCATCCCATTCTGATTCAAATAAAAAATCTTTATGTGGAGATCTACAACCGTAAAATAACAAAGTTTCAGCAAAATTTGAATTTACAATTGAATTTTCATTATCATTTGTAATATAATAATTTGAGTTAAACGGTGAAAGACGAGAAGAAATTAAACCTCTAATAGGAGCAATACCAGTACCAGTTGCAACTAGAATAACAGGAACAGAATTTGACATCATTCTTGAAAAAGATGGTTTATAAGATCTATGTATTGTAAAAGGGATTTTTTCACCCTGATTTAATTTCTCGATCCATCTTGTACATACGCCTCTTCTAATACGACGTAATATTGTACGATATTTTACAATAGCAATAACTAAGTCTATCCTTTTATTAATTCTAGTTGTTATTGGATCTGAAGCAATCGAAAATTGCCTTGGTCTTAATCTCGGAATTAAATCTAACAAATATTTAATTGGGATTTTTAAAGAATAAAATTCCAAAATTGTTTCTAATATTGATCTTCTTGGTTTGTTTATATAATTATATAATTCTTCTTGTCCTTCAATTGTTGTAAATTCATATAATTTTTCATGTTCATTTTTATAATCTGGATGTGATTCATCAGTAAAATGATAAGCTAATTCAAAAAAAGATTTATGTGGTATTGCCATTATATCTAAATGGTATGTTAATAAACTTCTAATTGTTAATTGTTTAATTGGATGTTGATTTGCCCAATATGAATCACTTTGGGTAATTTCTATTGGATAATCAGCAATTTCATTCCAATCTTGATCATCGATCAATGCTTGGACTGTTTCAGAATCATTTGCGGGATATAATTCTACTGTATCTCCACAGTTTATATCTAAATCTGATGTTTGGGTTTTTTTATTAATTTTTTTAATATTATTATTAATATTAGCAGTATTGTTATTATTGTTATTATTGTTATTGTTATTATTATTGTTATTATTGTTATTGTTATTATTGTTATTGTTATTATTATTGTTATTATTATTATTATTTATATTATTATTATTATTATTCTTATTGTTATTATTAATATTTTTATTATCATTATCATTATTACTAATATTGGTACAACTATTGTCTTCAACTTGGATAGTTAAAAATCTAACATCTTGGAAATGATCAGGACTTGAAAGTCTCTTATTCAAATAAACATTACCAATACTAACTCTTGATCTTTTTAAAGAAACTGAATTATCATTTTTTGTAAAAATTTTAGCTTCGTTATATAAAATATTAATTTGATGTTGAGGACTAACTAATTGATTATCTGGTATAATTTCAGATTTATCAATATTAAATAATTCAATTAATTTAATAATTAAATTATTCGACCAATATAAAAAAGTTTCATCAATAGTTTGTTCCTCAATACCCATATCATCACATTCTGCTCTAGGAAAAATTTCTTGTGCACCTAATTGAACAAGTCTTGAATGTAATTTTTTAACAGTCCAATTAAATTTAGGATATGATGAATCTCCTAAACCCATACTAGTAAAATATAAATTTCCTAATAAATTTGATGGTAAATTACTACGAAGTAATTTTTTCCAAAATGCTTGCATATTACTAGGAACTTCACCTTGTCCAGTTGTAGAACAAATAAATATTACTAAATGCTCATATGGTAACAAATTAATATCATATTCATTCATACTCTTTATAAATGCAATAATTCGAAGTCTTTTAAGTTTCCTTAGTAATTGTTCTGCTAAATCTTGTGAATTTCCTGTTTCTGATCCATACAATATAACAATTCTACAATTTTTGTTAAATATTGACATTATGGATGGGTAATGAAAATGATAATTATTAAAAATAAAATAAATAATAAGTAAATAATAAAAATAAATTTAACAAAAAAGTAAACAAAATACAAAATAAACCATAAAATATTTTACTCGATTTTAAGATTACAATTGCATCTAAGATATTGTTTATTTAGAAATCATCCAAGACTATTTATCGTAGTTTGTTTATTTCAGTATTTGAATCATTGGAGGGTAATTTTGTGCTGAGGATGATTATTTTTTACTATTGTTTTTATTTAATAACCGAATACCGTGAAACGGTATTCGGTTATATGTACAGCTGCTTTACTTTTGCTATATTATAGCAGAAGCCAAGGAGATTTTAAACTGGGATATTTTAATATTCTATTGTGTGTTTGTGTGTGTGTGTGTTTGTTTGTGTGTATTTGTGTGTATGTGTTTATGTGTATTTATATGTGTTTCTATATGTATTTATATGTGTTTCTATATGTATTTATATGTGTTTGTATGTGCTCCTATATGTATTTATATCTATTTATATCTATTTATATCTATTTATATCTATTTATATCTGTTTATATCTAATTATATCTATTTAAATGTATTTAAATGTATGTATCTGTGTATGTATCTATGTATTTATATGTGTTATATATATTTGTATATATGTATCTATGTATCCATCAGTCTATACTACTCCCACTAGCACCTCTTGGCTAACCAAATAGCCGCCTTGCAGCCAACCATAATGGTCTCCGTAAGTAACCAATAAGGTCTAGCCTCCTTTGCATCATTTTCCAATGCAGTATTGAGATGCTCTAGTTCGTCATCTCTAAATTGTGAAACTGTAGATTCCAAAGATTCAATTTCTGGTGATTTTTTAAATCCTGATAATTCATACATTTCTGATTTAGGTCCAAATTCTTTATCGATAAATCGTAATTGTTCATTATAATGTCCACCAATAACTGTTTCAACTGCCTCAGTGCAAGCCATTGCGGCTTCTTTACCTTTTAAAGCTGTAGCGACTCCAATGCCATATGCTGCAACTTTCCATATCGGTGTTAATAAACTTGGTCTCACACGGTGTTCTTGTTGTAATTTATTAAATGTACTCCTATGATGTTGTTCTTGTTCCCACATATGTTTAATCAATCCTTCTAATTCAGGTCGTGTACGACTAAGCACTGCATATTGTCCCGCATAAATAAGATCTGCTCCAAGTTCCCCAGCTTGATCCACTCTAATTAATCCATCTAAATAATCTTTTTGTTTTTTACTTAATTCTGGATATTTTCCACTGTTCTCAGTTTTTTTAGTCTCATTAGTATGTAAATTGGAGCTAAATTTTTTTTTTATTCTAATACCGTTAAATTGACAAAATCTATTTTTGCTAAATTTAATTGAATTTCTACTACTTTTAATCAACATTTTGAATTGTTTTTAATTATTTATTCTTTTTAATACATATAATAATTTAAATCTACGAGAATAATAATGAGGTATATGGTTTAATCCTACTTTAAGGTTCATCGAATTAATTGCGATTTTTATTTTGCTTATAACATTCTAGTTAGGGTTCGGTTACTGTATTTAGATTTTCAGACTTTATTGTATCAAACTATATCAAGCCGCACTTTTACTTGCTACTTAAGAAAATGTATTTTTTTTTATCTAACTTATCTCTATTTGTGATCAACTTGTAATATATATGTTAATAAGTATAGTTTCACTTGTTTATTATGATGGTTTAAATATTTAAACGTAAAAAAACACTAAACCATTATATGGCTGTTTATAACAAAGAAATAACCATTAGGCTGATACAAAATAGTTATTTGTTTGTTTTTCATTCTTAATAAATGATACTTTCAAAAAAATTTTAATTTAATTATAATAATATTCGTGTGTTTAATTATAACGAGATATATCCCTTTTATTTGTTAATCGCCTATTGTTTGCATTCGAACAAAATAAAAAAATAGAAAATAAAAAATAAAAAAAAAATAACTGTATAATTGAAATTTTAAATCTAACATAAGTTCAAATATTTTTCTTCTAGTTTATCTAACTTTTAAGCACAACATAATTATACTCTAATGTTTCTTGAATCCCAAAAGCTATATAATTGAATAGAATAAAAACTTTTAACCTCTATATATTTACAAAACTACTTAATACATTTATTTATATATTCCTAATTTTTAACTCGTATTTATGTATAATAAATATTTTTCACCTCTTTAGCAGTCGAAATACATTGACTCTTTTGATTAGTCGAATCAATATATACTGCCTGTCTCGAGAATTTCTATATTTTTCAAAAATACTGCGTTGTTATGGGAGAATGATAAAAAGTGAGGTTCAAGTTCGGGTGGATTTGGGTTAGATCATTTGCAAGTAATCTCTGATCGTTTTACTGTAAAACCCTTTAAAAAACACACTTTTGCTACATATTTAAATGCTTTAATTGAGCCCTAATTATGTAAAACTATGTATATTTTTATAACATATAATTATAAAGGCAGATGACTATTTTAAATAATTTTTTTTCTATCGATAAAAAATATACTACTGTAAGAATTTTTTTATATTCTTAAAATAAGTGAATAAAAGACTAATTGAATAATCTTTTTTATAAATACAATATTTTAAATATTAAAACTTCAAATAAAAAACAAACAAACAAAAAAGCTTTTAAACTACAAAATAAACAAAAAAATAAAAAAAATAACATTTCCAATTAACTATTAAAATCTTAATATGTTCAAGCACATATTAAAAAGTCCTCACAGACTTTACTCATATGTATTCGGAAAACCGTAATTAAACCGTAAATAAATCGTAAAAACACAATAATACAGAACAAAAAAACTACAAAATAGTATCTGGAGTTTTTCTATTTTATAAACAATTGATTTATTAACGCTAATTTATTCCAGTATTAGTATCACTCTATAAAAAATAAATTGAAATAAATTGAAATAAATATATTCCCTTAAACGTTTAAATCAAACATCCTCATAAAGTTTGATTTTATTGACTATATAATAAATATATCAAGCAAGTATATTTATAATAAATAAACATACCAATAAAAATAGTAAATAATAGTCGTTGCCAAGGAAGTAAATTTTTTTATATAGAGTAAATCAAAGGTAAAAGTAAAATTAATTATTGTTCCCAAACTGGACGAATAAAAAAATAGATTATAAATTCATAAATTGTATATAATAACTAAAAAATAGATAATCTGGTATTCATGAAATGTCATTTAGAGGTGGGCGGAAAGGAAGAATTTCCTTTATGGGCGGAGATGGTGATAATGTAAAACCAATTAGTTCACCCCATGAATTGTTTCCTGAAATGGTAATGCCCATAATAAAAGAACCAAATGAAGAAGAAAAATCAGCATCATTACAATTTGTCGAATTTAGATCACAAGTAAAAGATGGTCCATTTTTTTGTCCAAAAATTAGTGATGAACAAATAGCAATGGAGGAATTTTCTTCAAAAGAAAGACTATTAAAAGCCGAACTAGCTAATAAGAACAGTAATAATAATAGTAATAAGAAAAATGATTATTCAAGTGTAAACTTCATAAAAGCAGCTCAGTCAAAGCCAATTTATACCGAAGGTTTAGGTGATGGTATTAAAAGATTTACTGATAAATATTTAGTAAAAACACAAGAAAGTTTACTAGCTGTCGCTGCTACTAATAAATCATTTAGTGATTCAATAAATAATTCCATAAATAAAAAGAAAAAGAAAAAAAAATTAGTATCTGATCATCCTTATATAATTGAATTTTTCCCAAAAACATTGTATAAATATATGAATACAACAAGTTCACTATCATTAAATCCAAACAATGTTGAATCAACAGGAAATAAAAGAAAATTTATTCAATTATCATCTCTAGATAATAATTTTAATATTTTAAATCAAAATCAAAATCCTTCAAATTTATCCTCGAAATTAGATTTACTAAAAGAAAAATTTGCGGGTGAAGAAGATGATACTACTAATAATAACAATGACTTAAACGATAATGATAATAATATGGATGATGATGACGATGAGGAAGATGATTTTGACGAGGACGAAGATGGAGATTATAACGCAGAAAAATATTTTGATGATGGTGATGATATGTATGATGAAGATGGTGGAGATGATGAGGCTGATTTTTAGAATGATTGACGATTAATGTGCTTGTGTTTATTTATTTTATTTTATTGTTTTTTTTCATGATTTTTTTATCATTTTATCATCGATTGGTGTAACTGGACAAAAGTGCTTTTTATTATGTATATACTGAAATCTCTTGTACTATAGAAAATAAATATTTTTACTAATAGAATTAATATAATATACAATCATTAATAAATTTAACTAAATTTATATAAAAAAACATAAAAATATCATCGCATAATATAATATAAATAAATAAATAAATAGAGAACTAACGAAAATAAATAAATAAACGAATAAATAAATAAATGGTAAATAGACAATCAACTAAATAAATAAATAAATAAATAAATAAATAAATAAATAAATAGTAAATAAATAAATAAATAAATAGTTAATTAAATATTTCCCAACCAATAATTAATAAAAAACCATGATGAAGAAAACTTAATCATAAAAAACACTAATAAATAAAGCAAAAAACCCTGTACAAAGAATCGAAGAAATTTATAAATAAATAAATAAATAAAAAATAAAAAAACAATGCATGATTGAACCAATAAATGAATGGACCGATTAACCAATAAATGAATGAATAATAACGAAAATAACAATAAATGAATGACCTATTTTAAATAATAAATAAATAAACTCTAATATAACAAGAAACCTTATTATATTGGTATCTGAGCCAAGGAACCGAAAGCAAAGTGAGAAATAAAAGCAAACAAAACTATTTTAACTTAATCTTTAGTAAATCCAAAACTATTATCTCTTTTTCAATGAATTATACATTATAACATATTTTAATCTTTACCTAAATGATTGTTTTCAGTTGTTATATCCGATGCGGACATAAAACTTCTATCGTCATTATCTGGATTTGCAACTTGTAGCACGCGCCTTGAATAGTCATGATCATCACGTAAAGAAGCTCTTGAAGAGTTCGCACCCCATTGCATCATTATATGTGGATCTAATCTTTGGTCAATATTACCATAAGAAGGATTTAAGCGATCGTACGAGGTTCCATGCCGTATTGGGCCGCCAGAAAGCATATCAGTTGACGAAGGAAGTGGCCTTAAACCACGCATATTTGAATGTGTACTTGCTAGTGCTGCTGAACCTACAGCATCTCCTACTCCTTCGCCGAATGGAGATTCATCAGGTTTAAACATTAAACTATTACCACCCGAACTCATATTTTTTTCTGACATTGGTGGAATATAATCATCGTCATTATAAAATTGTGAATCTGTATTTTGTTGGTCTTTTCTTTTATGCCACCTGTAAAGAAGTAAACCTAACAAAGCTATTAAAGCAGCTGAAACTACACCAACAACGGTGAATACCCCAGCAACTTTTCCAGTTTGATTGAAAAAACCAGAATTATTAGAGTTATTAGAATTATTCTGATTTGGAGTTAATTGAGATGCTAAAGATGATGTCGCGGAAGAAGATACTGATGGTGATATATATATAGATGATAAGGTATTTGCAGAGAATTGAGGTATAGCCCTTATATTAGTAGAAGAGCTTGATAAAGAATCTGACTCTGATGAAGAGGAAATACTAGGAGTTACAGTTACTACTGAAAGAGACGGAGTTAATGTGACAACAGAAATTATTATAGAAGGTGATGGTATATTATTTGTTCCAATTACAGCCGAACTAGATGTTATTGTTGACAATCGTGGTGAACTAGTTGTGATACTTCTTCTAGTGCTTGTACTACTGGAGGTACTACTGGAGGTACTTGTGCTACTGCTCGTGCTACTTTCAGTAGAGCTACTGGTGGTACTAGTGGTACTGGTGGTACTAGTGCTACTTTCTGTGCTTGTACTACTTGTACTAGTTGAACTTGTTGAACTAGAAGAACTGGTAGACGAGCTAGAACTAGATGTTGTAGTTGAGCTAGAACTCGAAGTAGAACTAGTAGAGGAACTAGAGGATGTAGATGAACTAGAACTAGTGGATGTACTTGATTCTGAAGAAGAAGATGATGAAGAAGACGAAGTAGAAAGATGAGCAGTTTCAGAAGGAGTCCGTAATTGAATATAGCCATACAGGCCTTCATTTGGGTTTCCGCATTGTTCGTAAGGATAACCAGGACAATCTGATGAGCAATCAGAAAGAGATTCAGTAGAAGCAGGAGCTACATTTGAACACCAGCAGTATTCGCCTTGTACAATGGCAAAGGCATATTCTGAACATTGATTTGAGCAGAAGCCATTTGACATGTATATGTTATGAAACGAGGAGGCTACGCGTTAGTAAGAGGTTATAGTATAAAATGTAAAATAAAATATAATATAATATAATATAATATAATATAATATAATATAATATAATATAATATAATATAATATAATATAATATAATATAATATAATATAATATAATATAATATAATATAATATAATATAATATAATATAATATAATATAATATAATATAATATAATATAATATAATATAA
>JAJLXO010000323.1:0-28146 GCA_030571375.1 Botryozyma mucatilis | reverse complement strand
ATAAATAAATAAATAAATAAATAAATAAATAAATAAATAAATAAATAAATAAATAAATAAATAAATAAATAAATAAATAAATAAATAAATAAATAAATAAATAAATAAATAAATAAATAAATAAATAAATAAATAAATAAATAAATAAATAAATAAATAAATAAATAAATAAATAAATAAATAAATAAATAAATAAATGTTCAAAGCAAACAAAAAGTAAAAATAAAATGTATTTTACAATTACACATTTTTGAAAAGAATTTTTCGAAGTTTAGTATCAAATTCTTCAATCCTATTAGAGTGTGTACAAGTTTTAATTCGTATTTCATAATATTTAAAAGTACGTGTACAAGCAAACAAAAATGTAAATAAATAAATAAATACTTTATATTTAAATATATACATATTTACAAATTTATGGATTTAAAATAAAAGTAAAAATCTCCAAACATAAAAAGAAAACCCAAGAAAAAAAAATAAAAAAATAAAAAATCTAAACACAAATCCAAGTCCAAATAATAAACATATAATACTTAATTACATAGTAAATGTATTATATAAATCATCCCTTTATCAGCCGAGATGCAACTAATCCTTGTAAAACTTTACAAGCTTCATAAACCAAAGCCCATCTTACACCACCTAGATTTCTTACTGTCATATTAATTAAACCTCCAGTTTGATATACAGTTTTAAAATTCAACATGTTATCCATTGGAATAGAAGTAATACTTTTTAAATATGAAATCATTTCTCCATTAGCATCCCATACAATATAATCCTCATCTATTCCAGAGTTTACTCCTACAAGCTCTTGTCCATGTTCCATTTCCTTGGTTATATTATTTGATGAATGACCATTTAATACATTGGGTATTTTTTTATCTAATCCACGTCCATACGGAAACGCCCACGAAACTAATACAGCAACATAAACGCACCATGGATAGTGAAACATTGTATCTACATCAAAATTTACCAATGATTTTTTCGAGTTTTCATTCGTTTTTCCCGGATCTAAACTATTCCAATATTTATTTGTATTAGTATTTATTTCTGCATTTGTATCATTATTAAAAGGTAAAGGGAGTCTGCAAAAGGCTTCTTGGATAAGCTTTGCTGCATGCCATACTGCTACACCAGATTGCGGGTTAGATATGGCCCAGGATTTTATTGCGCTTCTGGCTCGCATATAATCTAATCTTCCAATTGGACGACCCATAATATTATTTGCTCCTGCACATATTTGTAAATCAATTATATCAGAATACAATGCTATATGGGCACAATGGTATATTGCATTTATTGCTACACCATAACGTTCAATAACATATTGTTTGCGAGTGATTTCTTGTCTGTTCATATAATTTGCTTGTTTATCTTTATTATCAATATCATTATTATTTGAAGCTCGTAGTAATTCAATTTCAGATTTAATTCCTGCATCAAAATATACTTTCCAACAATCATATGCCTTAGATATACGAGCTCGCCAATTTTTCGATAGATCATCATTAAATCCTAGAGAAGTTTGATCTCTTCTTTGCATATCCCAAAAAATTGACATTAAACCATGTAAAAGAAAAGCTCTTGAAAATAAATTAACAGTTGGTAAATCATTAGAGCAATGTAATGTTTTTTTCAAAGTAGATAAAAACATGTATGAAGAATGATCATTAGATTGAAGTTTAAGCCACTCTTCAGCAGATTCAGCTTCCCATAAAATACTATCTTCAGGTAGCTCAACTCTAAGTTCAAAAGCAGACATACATAAAGTCTGAGCAAAAAGAACTGCATGATGTACATCCCACATGAAACATAAAATTGCTAATCTTTTTTTAGACTCAGCAATAATCCAGAGTTTCCAAAATTCTTCCAAATCAGCAGAGCTATCATTAAAAGATGAAAGAGATGGAGTTTTTGCGGTTTGACAATCGCTACGTCTTATTAAATTGATTAAAAGGCCATGGAATAAATGAGACATATCGTGCTGTTTCATCCCGGCTCTCCATTTACCAAATACCTCAATTAATAAAAATGTTTGTAAAACCCATAACTCTGGTGTTGCAGAAAAATATGATGATGATATTAAAACTCCACGTAAGCCATCATGTATTCTAACTGCCATTTTATGTGCTTCTTTACTTGCATATGATGCACCAACTGTGAGAACACTTATTAAAAGTAATGGATGAACTTCACTTGCACGAAAAGTAGGACAATGTAAAAGAGGGTATGTAGTATTAAATCTTGAAAAATATAAATCAGAATAATTCTGTAATGAATCAATAGACAAAAGTGGATTATCTTCTGATATTATATTTTCTTTCTCCGAATATTCATTTAAATTATCATCTAAAGATTTAATTATAATTGAAATTATCTGCTTTCTAGCAACTTCATCAATAATTGGCAATAGACTCCTTTTCATGTTTATAGAGTCCTTCAAATTTTTATTTTCTATAAAGTCTTTGTCTTTATCTTCACATGATGGTGGAGGTGAAGGTTGAGTGTACAAAATTTGATTGTGATTATAAAATTGATTTAGTTCATAATTACTTTGAATCGGTTTTTCTGGTGATAGATTTTGGTCCGTGTAATCTATTATTGGATAAAATTGATTTCTTGAATACAATTCTTTGTCTAAGTTAGTGTTTGTATTGTTGATATTGTAGTTGTTGTTATTGTTGTGAATGAAATTATTATTATCGCTATTATTGTTGCTAGTGATGTTATTTCCATCAAAAGAAAAATTAGCAGAATCAGCCGAAATAGGATCACCAAACATCCAAGAATAATCCCGTAATGTAGTAAATGGCATAGTAAAACTATTTGCAGGATCAGGAATAAAAGGTTGTGCTTCATTAATAACCCTTGTAGAGTTACACTGTTCTAGATATGTACATTCATCTAAGCTCAGATTTGAATTAGCATTTGCATTTAAACTCGTGTTTGAGTTTATGTTAGTATTACCATTTTGATTAATGTTTCCAATTTTAGCATAAACTGTCTCTAATTTATTACTTGAATCCAGGAAAAAATCAGTTAAACTTAATTCTTCATTAAGAGCGTGTTGTTCTTTAAAAAGTCCATTACTAGAATCTATAGAATCTGTATTTGGTATATCAGATTTATCTAAAAATATTGGATTCTCATTGCTGTCTACTTGATTTTTTGTAGAGTTAGTTGATACATTTATTTCAGGTTGTGAAAATTTACTAAAGGTTTTATTTGTATTTTTCTCATTTAAATAAAATAAATTTTCTGGTGGAGTTTGAGACAATCCCATAAGTGAAATATCTAATCCCGAAGAAGATAAATCACTTGTATTACTGCTATCTCTTGTAAACCCGATTCCATCTTCTGCGTCATCATTTGAGTTGCTATTTGAATCAGACTCCGTATTTGAACTCAAAATATTATTACTGTTCTTAGTATTATCAATATTGGTATTTTTATTTTTATTACTGTTATCAATATTATTTTTATTGCTACTGATATTGTATAAATTAGGACGTTTAGTTACAATATTTCCATTTTCATCTTTCCAACAACGTTTTCTAGTTTCGAGTTTACCTAATCCTTCTCCACCAGCTTCAATATCTTTCATTTTATGACGTTCTATATGTCTTTGTAAAAGATCCTTTCTTCTAAATGTAGCTCTACATCTATCACAAGTAAGTGTTAAATCATCTCTATGGTTTAAAAAATGGCGTCCTAAATGTTCTTGTCTTGTAAAAGATCTTGTACAACCTTGATAGTTACATATGTATTTTTTTTTTTTAAGTTTATCATGGGTCTTATCATTTTTTGTTTGTTTATATGTCCCCTTATGATTAAGTGCCATTTGGAATAGATCTTCATATATGGTTTGCAATAGAAGTTATTATTTACAATACTTATATGCTAAACAGTGGTGATTGATATAGTTTATTTTTTTTTTATAAATTTATTAGATATGCAATAGTTTTATATATTCATTTTATTATCAGTGTATTTACGTAAAATTGGTTAATCAAAAAATAAAAAGAAACACTTAAGGTACTAAATGGTTATATTAATATTCTTTTTTAAAGTAATTACATAAAAATCCAGATGTTAACAAAATAATTCTATTAAGATTCATAATAATTTAAAGAATTAAATAAAATTGGAACCATCTGTTAAAAAAATTAGGTTGAGATCAAATGCCAAGCTCAGCTATCTCAATTAGGATGGAGATAATCCGAGATTATTTATAAAAAGTTATATAATAAATCTTATCAAAGGTGGGGGAATTCGTGGACGAGAGATGAGGGGCAAAGTGAGAGATGAGATAAATTTGAAAAAAAAAATAAAAATAAAAATAAATATCAAAAAACTAATTAGATTAAGACTTTTATTAGTTTTTATGTTTATTTGAATAACTTTTACTATTTGTTTATTTTAGTATCATAATATTTAAACTATTTATACATATTTTCTTTGCTTTTTTCTCCATATAATAAATACTTATTGAACTTGCATATCTTATCAGTTTATCCGACCCTAACCTTTTGATTTCGATAGTAAATAATTATTTTATCTTATCCGTTGTTATGATTAAACAGCTCCAAAATAGGAAATAAATTACGTACAAAGAAGCCAAGAATTATAATTTACATTATTTGAGTTCTCACGAGTAACTTTTAATATGTAGGTACTTTTTAAATAATAAATTTTAATAAATATTATTAATAATAAAAATTCATTTAAATTTAAACATTCTTGAAATAAAAGTCTTCAAATTAAAAAGCCTTTGAAATAATTATCTATCCACTTTGAAGCTTCATCAACTTGTAAAAACATATCCACAGCACCAACGTAACCATCTGGACGTACAATAACAATTCCAGTAGCTTCTTCATTATAATTTTCTCCTAGCCATTTTTTATGTACTGGAACTTCAGTATTATCCAAATAAATAGTCCATTCATACGGTAAAAGTAGTTTAGGTAAATCAGTAAATTCAAAAGATTCTTGTTTAGATGTAGTCACCATACACAATGTTAATAAATCGGTTTGTGGAATATATCTATTAGGCTGTATAAATTCATCCATTTCAACTGGTGTAACGGAATATTCAGTATTTTTAGAATCTTTTTCTCCATGTAATAATTTAGTAAATATTGAACCTGTAGACGAAAGAATATTTTTAGATAAATCATTCATCCAAGATTTCTTATGAATAAAATCTGATACCAAAAAATAAATTCTAAATTGGCAAAGCATGGGAATATCTATTTGAACATCTATAGGATTTGAATCAATAAATCTTGTTGCACGACAAATTGGTAATTGTTTACCTGGACATGCTTTACCTAACTGATTAAAAGAACTTTGACCAAAATGAACTAAATTCTTTGAAGGAATATTAAGTATATTTAAATTATAGTCTGCACCTACACCAGCTATAAAATTTATATTTTTAGAAAAATTAACTGCTAATGCCGCCGCATCTCCTGCACAAAATGCTTTCGCATGTTCATAATCAAAATCAATTAAATCTTGAGCAATTTTTTGACGTTCTGTTGCATACGTTGAAAGCAAAGTATCAGGATGAGCATTACCTTTCAGTACAAGTGCTAATTTCCAAGCTAAGTTCCAGCTATCATGTACAGATACATTCATTCCCTGAGCAGCTTTTGGTGAATGTGTATGACCTGCATCTCCAATAATAAAGACTTTTCCATTTCCATCAATAAAATTCTCTGCTACCCTTTGTCCTACTCTGTACACTCCAAACCATTCAATATTCTTCCAAGAAACATTATATTTAGGTGCAAATATTTCCTTTGCTCTTTGGATTACATATTCTTGGGTAGTTGTGGTAGCAGATGGTAAATTCTTTTGTGACTTATCATAGGGAAGCTCAATATATAATCTAGTCATGTTGCGTTCTCTTGGAATACAAAGAATTGTGCCTTTATTAGAATTTATTGCACACTTAAACCATAAATCTGGGAAATTAGTTTCGATAGTTCCATCCAAAACACCCCAAAATGAATCTGAACTTTCTCCCTTCATTTCAGATTTTGGAACCATTGATTTTCTAACATTAGAATGAGCTCCATCTGAACCAACAAGATATTTTGCATATATTAATTTTAATTTATTTGTAACTGTATCTTTATAAACCGCTTTAATAGGATATACATTTCTATCTATAGAGTTACTTTTGTTTTCATTACCACTTTCATTACAATTAAATGTAGTATAAGATTGGAATACTGAATTACGTTGAACATTAATGTTGTGAGAAGCTAAATCATTAATGAATATATCTTCGACCATTCCTTGATGTACTAGTAAAATGTATGGTTCAAGTACATCTACAGTAGATTTGGGGA
This sequence comes from Botryozyma mucatilis, assembly GCA_030571375.1. Lineage (NCBI taxonomy): Eukaryota > Fungi > Ascomycota > Trigonopsidomycetes > Trigonopsidales > Trigonopsidaceae > Botryozyma > Botryozyma mucatilis. Next base: position 21,778 of record JAJLXO010000323.1, on the reverse strand, counting down.
AATGAATTTCTCTCCTAGTTCTTTTTAAACTATCATTATTTGCTATTGAATTCCAAAATGAAATATCGTAAATTTTAACACCCCGAGCTAATAAAGAATCAGCAATTCTCAATTGCTTTAATGTTTCTAGTGTTTTAGGTTGTAAACCATCGGCACGTCCCGTTGAAGTTTTATCAGCTCTATCGTCTAAAATAAGAGATTTAACACCATATCTTGCCAAACACATACCCAACATTAATCCAGAAGGACCGGCTCCTGAAATTAAAACATCAGTAGTTTGGGGGGATGTTTCACTTCGTTTAATTGACATGATACAGAACAATAAATAAGAAGTAATAATTTAAATATTAGCTACAATTAATAAATAACTATGATTTTTAAATCGATATAAATTTGGATTTAAACTTTAAATTAAAGAATACTTATAATTAGAATATTTAATTCTTTTATAGTTAAAATCAATAAGCTACCCACCTTTAAGGTGTGACCACTTTTGATATGAATAATTAATTAAAACAAGTTTTTTTTTTTTTTTTTTTTTTTTTACACATTAAAGCATGTAGCATAATTTAATAAAATCAAATTAAGTACTATATAATAAAATATATATTAAATAAAATGCAATTGAGTATATTCAAATGATCCACTTTTGCACAAAATATTCATTTTCATATAAAATTTTTAAAACAAAGCTTTCGAGTGGAAGATAGCATTTTTTTTGCTACTTAACTATATTTGTAAGCCTATATTAATGTATCTAAGAAACAATACCTATCTATTCAGTTAGTTTGATATCTTATTTCATAATATATTATGCATATTTGGATATTTTTTATTCAATAAACTTCTTAATTTTATCTCGAACCAGGTCTCAAATTACTGTTTTTGGACTAATTTTTATTTTTTATCTTCCCCCATTTTAAAGATAACAACTAATAATCTGCGACGCCAAGCATTATATTAAAAATTTCTCCGGGTTTATTTATTTTTTATTTATTTTTTATTTACATTAAGTATATCAATATGTAAAATTAATCTTTTTATTAGCACTATACAATTAAATCAACAATTTTTAACTCCACCTTTGCACAAGACTGAAGATAAGAATTAGCTTAAACTATTCTATATTGAATACAGATTTAGTGCAGATTTTGTGTATATTTTGTATATATTTGCCCATCGAATTGAATAAATTACTACATCATTTAAGTTATACGTATTACATAAATATAGCATAAAAACTTTGTAAATAAACTGTAAAAAGATTAAATACATGACACTGAAAACATGGGAGTCAATAGCCACGAAAAAGTGTGCCGAAAGAGAAAAAGCCTTACAAAGAGACTTAAGCAATCAATTATCTAAAAATTGCGATACAGAATTAATACATAAAATTACATCAATTGATAGTATTTCAGAATTGGCGTCAAAAATTGCTTTGAAAGAATATACTTCATTACAAGTTGTATCTGCCTACATAAATAAAATAATTGATGCTCAAGATAAAACAAATTGTTTAACAGAACCTTTATTTGAACATGCGAAAAATCGTAGTATTTATTTAGATGAATACTATGAAAATAGAAAAAAAAATAATATTCATCCATTTGTTAAAGGTCCGCTTCATGGAATTCCATTTACTGTTAAAGATCAGTTTAATTTTGAAGGAGTAGATACAACTCTTGGATATAATTCAAGAGCTTTTAAACCAGCCCAGAATACTGCAACTCTTATAAAAATTCTAGAAGATTTAGGCGCAATAGTAATTGCTAAAACAAATTTGCCACAAACAATTTTAATTCCAGATACTGTAAATTTTGTTTTTGGTAGAACCACACATCCATTTAACAAATCTTTATCACCAGGAGGCTCAACTGGTGGTGAAGCTGCTTTATTAGCTTTAAATTCAACTATTTTAGGTTGGGGAACCGATATTGGTGGCTCCATTCGTATGCCATCCGCTGCAGTTGGTACTTATGGCCTTCGGACAACTTCAGGAAGAATGCCCTACAGAAACACACCAGTAACAATGCAAGGTGAAGAACATATCCCGTCTGTAATAGGACCAATGACACGATCTTTAGAATCTTTGACTTACATTTCAAAATTATTAATTCAATCAAATCCATCTGAATATGACCCTAAATGTATACCGATTCCTTGGAATTCTTTGGCGTATGAAAACGTTCTTTTAGCAAATAAAACATCATCTTCTAAAAACTTATCATTTGCTGTCATATTAGACGATTCAACTGTTCATGTTCATCCACCAATAAGCCGTGCTCTTGAAGACCTTATAACTGCTTTAAAATCAGCTGGCCATGATGTCCTTCCGTGGACAAAAGCTCCCGAGCAACTTCATGATGAAATACTTAATGTCCAGGCCATGTATTATGTGGCTGATAATTCTCAAGAAATAAGAAATGATGTTGAATCAACAGGTGAACCTATGCTACCTCGTACGAAATTTCTTATAGAATCTGGTTTAAAATCTCCAGTAATGTCCATTTCTCAATATTATAATCTTAATTCTCGTAAATTGGATTTACAAGAAAAGTACCTAGACATATGGAATGAAACCGCATCTCAAACTTCAAATGGAAAACGAGTAGATTTTATAATCTCTCCCGTTCTCCCCCATGTAGCCGTAGGACATAACCAAACAACATACGTCGGGTATACTAAAATTTGGAACTTTCTAGATTATCCTGCTATTTCATTTCCAGTTTCTAAAGTTGATAAAAATATAGATTCTCCAGTCTTAAATTATACTCCCAGAAATAATCCAGAGGATTTACATGTAGCCAGTTTATATAACCTAGAAAATATGCATGGTTTACCAATTAACTTACAATTAATTGCAAGAAGATATGAGGAAGAAAAACTTTTAGCTGGTACAAAAGTAATTCAAGATGTTTTAAAAAAATATAATAGAGACAAATCCTTATAATACTTTTATTTTATTTTATTTTTATTTTTTTCCCTTAATAATAAAAACCGATAATATTAAAACAATCTATCAAATATAAAAATAAACATTCCATCCTAAAACACCATAAAAGCCATATACAATATATACAAGAAAGTTCTATAATAAATAAAAATGAATATAATATATCTATTTGAGTAGCTTCCAAAAATTATTGCTAAACTCTGAAATATCTTTCATCATATTTCGAAAAATCGAAACTTGACTATTACCCGCTAATTGGATCCCCAAATAATCCAAAATATCTGCAGATCTAGCTCTACCATTGTGTTCATTTAAATAACCTTTAATTTTTTCTTTTACGATTTCACGTTCTCGTTCATCCAAAGCATCTATATCGATTTGTCTCAAATTTATCTGTTCGCTATCCTTTGATAATTTAACTTGAGATACTGAATTTGAAGACAAATCTGTTGATATATAAGATGGATTCTCCATTTTTCTTCTCTTACGTATAGATTCAAGAAGAGAACTTGAAGATAATTTATTTTTAGAATCTTCATCAAAATCACTATTTGAGGATGAAAATGGACTGCTGTCTCTAACAATTCCATTAGAATTTACAGAAATGGTAGCTTTGGAATTTAAACTATTTGAATCGGAAGTAAACTTAACAGCGTGATTTGATAAAGCGGAAGGACTGAAAGATTTTCGTGAATTAGGATTTATAATACTCGGTCTTGGTCTACCAGCTTCACCAAAGCGACCCGTCCATGTCGGTGTACCAATAGGAGCCCTACGTGCAATTCTTCTTGATTTCTTCAATGCTTCAGATGCTTCCTTTGCCACTCTATTAGCTTCCCGTATCTCTATAGAGCTTTCAGCACTAGAATTTGCTATAATTTCATCATGTTTCAAAGCAGAGTGTACTCCTGATTTTGCAAGTATACCTTGTAGAAATCTATCATCCTCATCAACTTTATCTTCTCTATCTGAATTGACTTCGTCATTAGAATTAATTGATTCGCCATTTACTGATTCACCACTTCCTTGTCCTCGATATTTTTCCAAACCAGCCACCCCTTGAATTTTATTAATATCTTCTATATTATCTTGATTTTTCATTCCCTCATTATTTTTTATTTTTCTTTCAGCTCCTAAAAATAATGAACCAGTCTCAGTCACGTCATCTGAGACATTCCCTAGAGAAAATAAATCATGCAAATCATTCATTTTGAAAAACCTTCGTTGGTTAGGATCTTTTAAAATCTTATTAGTTAAAAATTGTTTAAAAATTTGACGATGATATATCTTTTCTTCAATTGTCCCAGCTGTTAATAATCGATAAATTGTTACATCTCGAGTTTGGCCTAACCTCCAAGTACGTTCTCTTGCCTGTAAATCTGTAGAAGGATTCCAATCTGGGTCAAATATGATAACTCGGTCTGCTCCAGTTAAATTTACTCCCAACCCTCCCACACGTGTTGTTAGTAAGAATACGTCAAATCTAGTGTTATTATTAAACTTATCTACAAGTTTTTGACGTTGGCCAATAGCTGTTGTACCGTCCATTCGTAAATAATTGACATCATTTAAACTTGCTATAAAATTTTCTAAAATATCTAGCATTTGTCGTGTCTGTGAAAAAAGTAAAGTTCTATGGCCTTGCTTTTTCCATAATAATAATAATGCTTTCACAACTTGCATTTTACCAGACTTAGAAGGTAAACCGTACCTGTAACCTTCTTTGTGCATTAATATATCTCTGCTCACTAAATCTGGATGATTACATATCTTTCGCAAAATGTCCACACCATATAATACTTGTCGACGCCCCGAATCTATTGAAGCCATTTCATCTGACTTTAAAAACAATTCATAAGCATCCCTCTGTGGTTTTGTAAGTTTGCAAAACAATACTTGTTCAGACTTCTTTGGTAAGTCAGTGGCAACATCAGATTTCATTCTTCTTAATAAAAATGGAGATATTAGCTCACGGAGTATTACTGCACATTTATAAGCAGTTTGCACTTGCACATTAGTCGCATTTGCATAGCCACCAACATTTATTGGAATAGCAAACTCACTATGAAAAACAGGTAAAGTTCCAAGTCTTCCTGGAAAAACAAAATCAAATAATGACCATAATTCTGTTAAGTTATTTTGCATTGGTGTTCCGGACAAAATAATTCTATGAGTAGTTTTAATTTGCTTGGCGGTCAAACTAATTTCAGACTCTGGATTTCTGATTTTATGACCTTCATCAAGGACACAGTATCCCCAATCTATAGGAATAAGTAAATCTTTGTACACCTTCAATCCAGCATAAGTTGTAACTAATACATGACCTTTTTGGACTATTCGATTTACAATGTTTCTAGCTAACTTGAATGATTTCGTCTCAGACTGACGTGTACGCTTTCTAGAATTGTAATCAGAGGTAATTTGATTTTCAAGGGCATTTTCAGCAGCTTCTTCTTTTTGTAAATTAACCATACCAGATCCAGAAGAATGTAGAATCGCTACCCTGAATTGGGGCCACCATTTATGAAATTCGTTTACCCACTGTTGCATAACAGTAGCTGGACAAACTATTAAAATTGGTTTGTCAAGTAAATGTGAGTATTGTAAGCCAGCTAAAAATGAAATTATTTGAATAGTTTTACCTAAACCCATTTCATCACCAATTATTCCACCTGTATTTTGACAATGAAGCTCCCAAAGCCATTTTACACATGTTTTCTGATAATCAAATAAGGTTGCATAAATATCTCCTGGTACTTTATAATTACCATCAAAAATTACATCAGGATATTTTGGATGAGGCAAATCCCATTCTTCTTCGTTAGAATCATTTTGTATATCATTATGAGTATCTTTATCTGAATGTTTTAAGACCCAATCTCTTAGTTTTTTACGCTTTTTTACCCAATTATGTAATCTTTTTTGATATTCAACTTCGTCACCATCATCTATCGAGGTAGAATTTTGAATGGTTTTTTTAATTGTATTTTTTTTCGTTTTATTATCGTAGTTTTCGACTGATTCGATATTGTAATCTTCATCCGAATCGTCATATTTTCCATCTGATTCATTATAATCTTCATCTGATTGATTATCAGTGCTATTCTTATTTTTTGTGTTGTTATTGTCTATTATTATTAATGAATTTGCTTTTGTATTTTTTTCATTAGTTTCTTTAGTCTTTTTCATTATTTCACTAAAATGTACTGGTGGAGGTAATTCTTCATCGGAAGAATCCTGTGAATTAATTTCTAAATTATCTATTGGAACATTGAGACTTCTTGTAGATAACTTGGAAAGATTTGCAGTAGATGAAGTATCAATGTTTTGCTCTAAACCTGATAAATTTGAAAAAGGAGTGATTTTTCCTGTACGAATTAAAAATTCTCTTTCGGATTCATTAGGTAATCTTTGCATACCTTTACTTATTGCATCTGAGGCATCAAGAGCAGTTTTTTTCCTTTCATCGATTCTACCATTAATATCAGAAATATCCTGTTCTATAGCTGCTAAATCTTTTTCTTTTAAATTAGAAATTTGTTCTTTTAATTTTTCTTTTTCAATTATTCTGGTGTTTTGATTTTTAATTTTTTCAGTAAAATTCGATATTGTTTGAAGTATTTTATCTTTTGCTATAATTGCTTTTTGTAATCTTTTTTTATCTAATTCATCTTCTCTTTGAGCAAGTGCTTTATCAGCTTGAACTGTAATATTTCTTTCAAATGTATCTTGTTCCACTGCCTTTACGCCTAATTCATCCAAATTGGTTTCATCATCTTCATCTTTAAAAGTGTTATTTAGTTCTTCTTCAGAAGTTATTTCCTCTTCTTTTATATTTTTAACATGATTATTATTTTCATGAATATTTTTTTCATAACTCACATTATCCTGTTCTTGTTTCTCTTCTTCTTTACCATCATTATCCATTGTGTCTGGTTTCCATTCAGTACGATTAGTATTAGAATTAAAGCATGTATTTAGTTACTTATACAATATAAATTATACCGTAAGAATATTAAAAAAATATAATATTAACAGATAAATATTACTTTATTATTTATTGCTTATTATTTATCTTTTATTTATTGCTTATTATTTATCTTTTATTTATTTATTAAATAAATAAATAGATAAATAAATAAATAAATGTTATGTATATATGCTATCTTTTCCTTAAACCACAACATAAAAAAACAAATAAACAATAATAAACAAATAATTTAATCAGGGTAAATAAATATCTCAGCATGTATTACACGTGTAAGTAGTTGTCAGGGTGATATCACATTTATAATTTAAAGTATAAATATAAAGTTTGCTATTTCTCTATGAATCTATTAAGTTGAGTAAAATAATTTTTGTATATTGTGTAACATTGTACATATTATATAGTATAGTAAATAGTATAAATTCAATATATTTTCTAACCAGTAGTCAGTATCATGAAATTTACATGGAAAAAAAGTTAGAATGTTTTTAACCTAATTTAACCAGTAAATACATAAAGTTATATAGTAAACATAGTAAAATACAGCGCAATATAGAAAAATATATTAATATATAGTATAGCGATAATAATTCAATTATATTATACTGCCTGTTTTTGTTATCTATTGTAAGTTGTATTATTAGACTAGACATAAGACTTTCTCAAGAGTTAACAAAATATATAATAATAAAAGCTATATAAATAAAAACTGCATAATATAATGGAATATATATAATATATATATAAATATACTAAATATATACGTATATGAATGAATATATTGTAAGATAGATAGAATGCATTATTGATATACATATAGTATAACGTACAAGTTTAATTAATATGTAAATAGATGTGAATAATATATAAAATAGTGCAGGGTAACTTACTTTTGATATACATAAACTATTAGGTGAATAGAATAGAATAGAATAGAATAAAATAAAATATTAATTATAATTCAGTATACAAAAAATACGAAATAATAAAAACAATTGTAAATAGATTGTAAACTAATATGGAGCTGAGTAAAAAACAATTGAGAAAACAATTGGCTAAGAGTTTGTGTGTTTCGAATGAATCACTGGTCAAGCAAGGTTGGTGTTAATTTACTATATAATATATTACATTATAATATACTATTACTATATATCTCATCTATATAATATGTATAATCATTATTGGTTATTATTACACATATTTATAACATATTAAAAACAGCTCTTGCCATATCTAATAATATTAGAAGTCTGGCAGCTTATAAGCATGCAAAGACTGTTGGTTGTTATATGCATATGGATGGTGGAGAAATACCAACAGATCACATTCTTTCAATGTTATTTAATGACAGTGAGTGTTTATTTATATATCTCTGAGTATTTTTAAGATATTTATTATACTATATTACACCATAGTATATTAGATGCTTGTAGTGTACTGTCGTATACTATATACTATAAAATATAGAGTTAACTTTAGACAAACGAGTGTTTCTTCCTATGATATCGAATGAATCTGACAATATAAATTCAAAAATGCTTAGAATGATCGAAATGAATTCGTTGGAATCTATACATAAACTAGAGCCTCGTGGTAAATACAAAATACGTGAGCCTTTAGACGGATTTGATGGTAAGTTAATTAAATTGTATTATATTGTATGATAATATATTATATTTATTTATATATATATATGTACAATACGAAACATAATTATTAATATCTTAGCCTCAACAGCAGATGGATTAGATCTGCTTCTGGTTCCTGGATTGGGATTCTCAAAAAAATGCGAAAGAATAGGAAGAGGTAAAGGTTTCTACGATTCTTATATACATTTCCATGGAATAAAGCATGACAGAACTCCAACTTTAGTTGGAATATGTGCAAATGAACAGCTATTGGATTCAATTCCATGTGAGGAACACGACAAGTTATTGGATTATGTTGTTACAGAGAATAAAATATATAGTCGAGTTATTGAGTAGTGAGTTGTTATGTATATATGTATATATGTATATATATATGCTTGTATGTAAAAAATAATGTGTAAAAAATAATAAGGTATGTACATTAAAAGATAAAACTTAAATAGCATTTGAAGAAATCAGCGTAATATTGTCTCCCTTGAGCAAAATCATTCCTGTTTGTTAATAAATAATAAAATACAATATAAAAAAATAAAAGATATAATAAATATAATTATAACAGAAAATTTACCTACCTAATTCGCGTCGGTTTCCTCCCTTGACCGAAATTTCAACAGCATTGTCAATCACCAAGTTCATAAACTCATCAAAACCTTTAATAACGCCCTCTATCCTAGAATCTACTTGTTCATAAAGCCAAATGGTGGTTGGCAATTGTTTTTGAAATAACAGAAAGATTAAATTTATAGGTGGGAGCATCTATCAGTCAGTCAGTATGTACTAAAATAATTCGTTGATTATATAATAATTTGAATTAAATTACTAATAATTGCTCATAAATCTCTAATAAAATAAAATATATTACATAATCATTGTACTTACCACCCGTTGTTGTCTTCGTCCTGACATTTTTGCAATTTATATGAATATTAATAAAAAACAGAAAAAATAAAAACTATACTATCAATAAAGAGCTTTTTAATATATTATTTGTTAATAAATTAAACAAATGATAAATTTGTCTTTATATTCTCAATCCCACTAAGAATATAAAAGCAATCTTTGATAATAATAGTTAGTATTACTGTTAATACCAGTAACAATAATATTATAATATTGTGTTCTATACAGATTATTATTATATTATTAAACTAAACATCTTTACTATAAAGTACAATACTATTATAGAAATTAACTTATTGTCGTCATAACAACATAAATTTACCCTACTAAAAAGTATTTTAATTATAGTTGTTATGGTATTTTAAATAAAGTTTTACTTTTCTCACTATAGTCAATTTGTTTATTATGATTTAAATTTGACTTTCTACAAGAATATCTGTAATAGGAAAAATATTACATATCATTTTATTTATTTACTTTTGTTTAGTAATTTGTTTACTTCTTTGTGATATATCATATTACTCCACTTTTATTTTTGTTTTATTTTTGTTTTATTTTCCTTTTAAGGTTACTTTTCTGTTTGTGGATATTTTTTTTTTTTTTTTTCCACCCACAGTTCCCCATTTTCTCATCAATTGCGACTAATAAATAAAACGCATATATTCACAATAATAACAATAATAACAATAAAAAGGCAAGCAAAAATAAAATACCACCCATATATTAACGAGCCTTAATACAATTGCCCGATTGGGATTAATTTTCTTGTTAATTAGTAATAGTGCTTACTAATTTGTTTACTTTTTTTTTTTCCTTTGCATTTATTTGTTTATTTATTTGTTTATTTGTTTATTTATTTATTTATTTATTTATTTATTTATTTGTTTGTTTGTTTATAATTTTTTGCCTATAAAAACATGGCTTCCCCCGTAATTGAAGCACTCACTGCTTTATATAATTCGTCTTCTTCGGCACAACAAAGAGAAAATGCTGGAAGTTTTTTAGAGGAATTTCAAAAGTCTGTAAGTATATACACAATAATTTAATGCTAATATAACATAGAACACTATATTATTTGGTGTATTAGTATTATATATTTATTTGTTTATAGTTATTTACTGTAATGCATTATTTATAGAATTCAAGATATAAATAAAAATTAATAGTATTTAGATTTCATATTATATCTTATTCATACTATGTAACACTAACACGTAAACAACATACAGTCAGAAGCATGGGAAGAAGCATTTAAACTTTTATCAGACTTAAATCAGCCCTTAGAGATTAGAGTGTTTGCAGCACAAACACTACGCTCAAAAATTGTCTATGATCTTTATCAATTGCCAGAAAACGCACAATATGGTTTAAAAGATAGTTTATTGAAATTTTTAATTGAACAGAGAAATGGTTCCCGTATAATTATAACTCAAATTTGTTTATGTCTTGCTTCCTTAGCTTTTCAATTACCTGGTTGGGATCAAGTAATTGAATCAATTGCAGTTCCATTGCAACAATCTACGCCAAACAAAGCTTTAGATTCTTCAGGGGCGGTTGTTTTATTGGAATTCATTAAAGTTATTCCAGAGGAGTTTTCAGATACACGTAAAAGCTTCTTATCCGCAGAGGAAGCCTCTCTAAGAGCACAAACTATTTTACAATCAAATTCAGAACATGTTTTACAATTACTTAGTGAACTTGTTACAGAAAATATTTTAAATAAATCAAATCAAGGTTTAATCTTTGCCTGTTTAAATGCATGGATGGCTGAAATACCAATGAGTGATTTAATAAAATCTCCATTAGTAGATCTTACTTTTAAAGCATTATCTATTGATGAATCTTTTGAAGCCGCAGTAGAGTGTATATGTACAATGATTAAAGAAACGAATGACGTTTTTGAAACGAGAGATATTATTTCAATTTTATACCCAAAAGTAATGTCTTTGCAACCTTGTATAAGTTCATCAAAGGATGATCCTGAACAATTTAAAGGATACACTCGTATTTTTTCTGAAGCTGGTGAAGCTTGGCATATGTTAATTGCTAAATATTCAACCCAATTTAAGGCTTTAGTTGAAGCAATAGCTCAATGTACTGAATTAGATCAAAATTTGGATGCCCTTAAGTACACTTTTAACTTTTGGGATTCTTTAAAATATACTTTAACAATGAGACAATATGAAAAAGCTTGTCATGACTTATCCGGAATTTACCTTAACTTGGTAGATGTCATTATAAAACACTTACGTTATCCAATACCTGAAAATGAAGATTTAAATGATTCTAACTTTGACTTATTTGATGGTGACAGAGAAGAAGAAGAAAAGTTTCGTTCATTTAGACATGAAATGGGAGATGTTCTTAAAGATTGCTGTGCAGTAGTAGGTCCTACAAAATGTTTAAATAGGGCATATAATAAAATTAAGGCATGTTATAACTCAAATGCCTGTGGTGAAAATGTTCATTGGCAAGATTTGGAAGCTCCTTTATTCAGTCTTCGTGCAATGGGTTCAGAAGTACCCGCCTATGAAGATGAGATTATGCCTGAAATTATGGATACTATTAAATCGTTACCAGAACATCCAAAGATTCGATATGCTGCAACTTTAGTAATTGGAAGATATTCAGAATGGACAAACGTTCATACAAAGTACTTAGAACCTCAATTAAATTATGTGAACGCAATTTTTACACTTAAAGAAAGTGGTATTAACTGGAGTCCAGATCAAGTAGATGCAGTTGTTTCTGCAGCCGCTCAAACCTTTATGCATCTTTGTGAGGATTGTTCCCAGCATATGGTTCAGTTTGTAATACAACTAAACACATTCTATAAAAAAGTTTCCTTAGAGCTCAAAGATGAATCTTTAGATGAAATAACTGAAGGTGTTGCATATGTTATCGCTGCACAAAATACACCTGAAGAGATTGCTGGAGCGCTAAAAGCTTTTGTTGAACCCGTTACCGAAAAGATTATTAATATGTCTAATACCATAAATAAGAATGAACCTACACAAGTAACAATGCTCGGAGATCAAATAAGACTTCTTAGTATTTTTGCTCAAATAGTAAGACCTTATATTGAATATAGTGGAACGAAACATGATATTGCTCTAGCATTAGAAAATAACGGAAGTATTTTGCAAAATATCACGCATCCTTGTATGCAAATATGGATAAATGTTTGGCCTATTCTTACAGGAGTTCTCACAAAATATAGTGATTCTGTCACAATTGCTGAACGTGTTACTCAATTTATGAAAAATATGATATATTCTTACCAGTTACATGTTGCTCCATTTTTATATGATTTTATTAATGTCTTACAACAAGGATTTGCTGCGACAAAGTTTGGATGTTATTTATGGCTTTCTGGTATAGTTATTAGAGACTATACTCCTGAAAATCATTTTCAACTGAATGGAAGCCCTACGCTTGAAGCTGAACCATATTGGAAATTCGCTAATACTCAAATTGTAACATTTTATCAATATTTATCTGGTTCTTCGGCGAAGGATATTTCTGATGCAGTAGAAGATTTTTTCCGCTTTTTGCAAGATGTATTAATGCATTTACCATTTATATTTATTGTCAGTAATTTGTTTGGTCCTTCATTACAAGCGTCTATTGCGTCGCTTTCAAGTATTCAAGCTACTGACCCATTATTTTCTATTTTACATTATTTAGAAGAACTAATTCCATATTGTATGAATCGACCTACTTCTGCGTTTCCCTCAATTCCAGATTTAGTAGTTAAAAGTGGTTCCGAAAAGTTATCTGAATTTGCTCCTAATTTACTTATGACTGTCATAGGAGGTTTAGTATACTCATTTCCCAAAGAAGTTACACAAGATGCTTCTTCAGTTATTATTGAATTAATTCAATTAGGTAATTTGTTATCAAATACAACAACAAATAATGTATCATCGATAAACCAAGCATCTTCATTTATTAGTGGGAAAGGAACCTTATACCATAAAAATATAGCTATTGAATGGCTTAAGCAAACTATAAATGGGTTCCCTCAAGGGTCAATCTCTGAAGCACAGAAAGGAAATTTATTAACCAATGTGGAAGGTGCCATTATTTCTGGAAATTGGAAACGTGTTCGTTATTTAATTCAAGATTTCACTCAATGGTATTCAAGAAAAAATGTTACATTGCGTTCTAATATCAAGACTACAACAATAAATTCTTTTTCTGGTTCAAGTAACTTTTCTTTCACTTAGCATGTTTTTTCCTTTCTTGTTCTATACTATTTATCTCCTTTGTATTTTTCTTGTATTAAACTTTACACATTGTTTTATGATTATTTTTTCCATACATTTGTCATTTAGTTTTTGAATATAAAAGTTTTTAAATAAAAATACATGTTATAATAATAATTACCAAATCAATTAAAAAAATAGAAAAATGTATATATATATATATATAAAAATCAACAATAAATATGACATATGATAATATTTTGACCAATATATTCTAAAAAAAAAAAAAAAAAAAAAACAGAAAAAAAATATTGTGAACGCCTCTAACCCAGAGATAATGATGCAAAAAAATATAAAAGACTAAAAAAATTATAATAATAAAAGAAAAGAAAATAATAATAAATAATAAATAAAAAACCATAACTAAAACACCAATCATAACCGTTGAAACTACATAATCATAAACATAAATGCTAAAGAAAACTATTTTTGTACAAAATTATGCGATACAATGAATATTATGAGTTAATGAGAAGTATTGTTTTGAGAATGTTTTTTTTTGTAATCTGCAAAACTTAATCGTTTCAGAGGTTTTGATTTTTGTGCTATAATAGGAGAGGGAGCATTCATTTCAGAATTAGATTTGTTTTCTTCCTTGACCTCTTCCTTAATTTCTTCTGTAACTTCTTCTTTAACCTCTTTAACTTCTTTAACCTCTTTAACTTCTTTAACCTCTTTAACCTCTTTAACCTCTTTAACTTCTTTATTTTCTTTAATTTCTTTAATTTCCTTGATTTCTTTGGATTCTGTAATTTCATTGGCTTCCTTTTTAAATATGGAATTTTCTGATTCTAAATTTTTCTTTGAATCTTTAACGCTAGATAGCGTCTCATTACTTGAATTTAATTTTTCATTAGACAAAGGTGTTGATTCCAAGCCAGTGGACTTTACACGAGGATTTGTATTCTTATCATTAATATCATTTGTAGAACTCTTTTGAGAAAGATAATCGCTTGAAGATAATATTGGTAAAGTAGTATTAGGAGAAATAGATGAGGATTTTCTTTTTGATAAAGTGATTAAATCTGGATTTTTTTGAGAGGAAAAATCTAAGTCTTGTTTTAATAATGTAATGGATGAGCCTTTTGAAGCTGTTGCATTAGAAACATTTTCTTTCTCTAATTGCTTAGAAGTTCCTGTACTATCGCTACTAATCTTTCGCAAAGAAATTTCTGAATTTTCTATAATACTATCATTAACAGTCCCTGCACTCTTACTTTTCTCTCTTGGGTGAACAGGCATATCAAATAAGCTTTTGAGTTTTAAAGTAGAATTTTTTTCAGTATCAAAAATTTTGGTAGACAAAATGCGTGTTTTCTTCGGTGAAGTTGCCAAAGGAGAAAGAGACTTTGTGCTTTTAGGTGAAATTACAGAATTATTATTATTAACAGGTTTAATCTCAACTTCATTATTATTTAATCGAGACTTCTTAATACCTCCAGAATTATCGGCTGCGGTGCTGGTAGAATCTGTGGAGTAGTTAACAACTTGAGTACTATTGCTAATAGGCGAATCAACCTTATCATTTATCGGAGATAAAGATGCAGACGATGAAATTGAATCGGATCTAAGTGGAGGAGATTGAATTAAACTATCGGAAGAAAATACTATAGTGCCTTCCTTCTGTCGGTTAGCTCGCTTTGCCTCCCATTTAACTTTTTCTCGCATATATGATAAAAAAAATCGATATTTAGGAGGTAACAAGTCTTCATCAGCAAAGTATCCATTCAATTGAGGTTCTGTGTTTAAATTACTTTCAGCCAAATTATCAGATAAATTATTAGAATCAAAAGAGTTATTTGGCGATGGAGAACTTATTTCTAAGGATTTTTGAGAAACCGACATATCTCGAGGACTGCTATGATCAAATGAGCTATTAACTGCTTTTTGATTTGGTTTTTCATCTGCCTGAGTAGAATCAAAACTCTGTTTCTCCTGTGTATAATGTGTATTTGGAGATGCAACTTTGGCTTTTTCTTCATTAATTCTTGACTTTTCACTATTAACTTTCGGTTTTTCATCATTACCTGAAACATTGACTAAAGAACGTTTACGTTTTTTAGCTGAGGAAGAAGTGGAAGTAGACGGCGATATGTGTTCTTCCTTCTCTAGTCGCGCAAGCATGGTTCTTATTTTGCGTTCTTCACGACTAGACATAAAACCTGCAGCAGTGGCAGATAGCTCTAATTGTTCTTTTGCCAACTCTATAGCAGCATTATCTGCAGAACGTTTTGAATCAGGATGTGATGAATTAGCATAAGATCCTACACGACGCATTGACCAAAATAAACAATCATGACCTAAACCACAGGCACAATCACCATACTGAGACAATTCATCTACAGTCTGAATAAATATAGCACGTTCTTCTGCAGTAAAGTTTTCTATCTTTTCACCGTTCAAAAGCTTATGTACTGGATGATTTTTACTCCATTGCCAAGCAATCGTTATTTCTTGATTTACTTTACTTTGCTTGATAGCAAATAAACCAAAACGGACATCATTTTCATTTATTATCATAGTTTTTACTTCTGCCGTTGGTTGACACGACTTTCGTGCAAATCTCGTAATAGAACCCTTCTTTCGAGAATCGATACAAAGCTGAAAATTTTGAATAAAAACAATATGTGGTTTAGGGGTCTTTAATAATTGATACTGATTCACTTTTCTTTTGGTATACTCGTCAATTGAATATAGTTCACCTATATATTCACCAAGAAAATTATTGGAAGCGTTTCCGTCAAAATATAAACCATATCTACATATACCAGTAAATTTTGATCGATGATGATCTGGTACTTGTTTAACTATTATACCTGTTGATGGTAAGTTTTGGTATTCTTCTAAAGAAAAGCGAAGAAGTAAGTTTGATTTTTCAAAACTTTCTAGATTTAAAAATAAATTTTTTAATAATGGAATTGCAGAAGAAAAAACAATTAAATCATTTATTTGAAAAAATTCAAATGAATAAGGAGGCAATTTCATTGGAATAGAATTGCTAGTGGAACTAATGCTGTTATTACTAACATTATTATCGTCATTTGAGTCATCGATAGAGTTTAATATATTATCTGGTTTTAAATGAGTATTAGGGGAAACAGGGCGGCTTGAAGAACTTTTAATCACCGGAGGTGAAAAAGCTTTACCACTTGATTTCCGTCTTGTAGATTTCTGAGACAATGTGGTTTTTTCGTTATTATTATTGTTAACATTGTTACCATTGTTATTTGTATTATTGTTACTATTAATGTTATTTGGTTTAGTATCATGATTGCCAATATTATTAGTATTAGTATTGTAGGGAATATCCTGATTTAATAAATAATGAGTACTATTTTTTTTGTCAGAATTTAAATTTAAAGGAGTACTTGATAAACTTTGAGAATGAGGTTGGGTGGGTGTCATTGTTATTGAATCTTGCTGTAAGTTATTAGCATTTTGAATCGGAGAAATTATACGTCTAATTGGAGAAGTATTTCGTGAAGAACGCTTTTTTTCATTTGCTTTTTTATTATGCAATACATCATTTTTCGCCCGCTCTTCAGCCTCAATACGTTTCTTTTGTTTAATAATTGCTTTTTTGACATCTAAGTATCTCGGACTACATAGCTCACAAAGGTATACATCAGGAACTTTACTTGATTGAATTCCGACACATGCGGCATGTTGCCAAACATTGCATTTCTCACATTGAATTGTAAATCCATCATCGTCAGTGAACCCGCAAATACATCTTATAGTTCCTTGATCTGATGAATCTGATGGCTGTGAAATTGTTGATTTTGATTTTGGAAAAGATAAGTTGTTTTCCTTATCGGGTATTATAGAAGCAGAGTCGCTATTTAAAATACTATAACTTTTATTATTATTATTCTTATTATTGCTATTATTATTATTATTATTATTATTATTATTATTATTATTATTATTATTATTATTATTATTATTATTATTATTATTATTATTATTATTATTATTATTAATATTATTATTATTATTATTATTATTATTATTATTATCATTATTATTATTATTATTATTATTATTATTATTATTATTATTATTATTATTATTATCATTATCATTACTATCATCATTATTATTATTATCATTAATATCACTATTATTATCATTATTATCATTATTATCAATATTATTACCATTATTATTATTACTATTATTATTATTAATGCTGTTACTGTTTTTGTTACTATTGAGGGTAACAGATGCAGTTGACAGAGAAATTAAAGATGCCGCAACATCATTAGAGTCGTCAAAAGTATCAATATTTAAACGTGGTTTTTTGGAACTTGAGCTTTCCTCATTATTGCTTGATCTCTTGCTCGGCGAAGAATCTAAAGTTTCATTAATTTCATTATTGTCGACGCTATTTTTGTTATTACTATTATTCTTTTCATTTAATTCATCATTTTTGGCAGTGTTCTCAACGTTGTCTTTAATAATATTTTCGTACGTGCTGTTTGACTTAGAAGTAAAGTCTGTATTTGTGTTGGAAGGGGGATTTGTCTTTAATTCTGAATTTGAAAATGAATTTTCAATGTTTTTCGGTAAATCAGGACTATTAATGGAATTCAAACTTTTATCAGCATTCAAATTTAAATTTGATTTCTTAGCATCCTCAGCCGAATCCAGATTCCGGTCGGAATCTAAATTTACATTTATTTTTTTAGTATTTTTAGATAAATCATTATCTTTAACTGAATCCAGAGTTAAATTAGATTTTTTTATATTTTCAGATGAATCCTGATTCTTTGTAGAGTCCGAATTTAGATTTGAACTTAAGTCTGTAGCTTTAGAACCTTGTAGTGGATTAACACTGGAATCCAAAGAAATTTTGATATTGTCTGGCATAACGAAGTATAAAAACGCCACTCGAATTCATCAGGCGGAATGATCGTAAAGAAAGAATAAGCGTGTATAAGAAAGATATGAATAAATATGTATACCAATAATAATAATAATAATAATAATATATATATATATATATAAAATGTGGCAAAAAGTACCGAAATTTTACTTTATAATACTATTTTTATGATTTTTTTTCTAGTAAAAAAACAAGTTTAAAGATTATTTGAAAAGTAAATTTATAAAATCAGAAAACCAAATAAGATATATAATGTGCAAATTTAAATAGTTTGCGAAAAATAATATTTATTTTCACTAAATAAAAAATAAAAGTAAAAAAATAAAAAAAATAAATAAATTAATAAAAACTAACTAAAAATAAATAAGAAAATAAAAAAAAAAATAAAAAAAAAGAGAGGAGGAAAAAAAATAAATAAACTAATATGAAAAAAGTCACTAAAAATAATAAAAAATAATAAAAAAAAAATCTCTGTTGAGACTCGAAGTGAATTTGGTTTTCGCAATAAAATTTTCCCCACATTGTCATGGTGATCACATATTAATTAGTCAATAGTAAATTAGAAAGTGAAAAACAAGTTAATTTATAAATGATATTTGAGTTTGCTAAAAAAGAAAAAAAGAGAAGTGGTCATGTTAAAATGTATATATTTAAGTATACTTCATACTGATAAGTATATAAATACACATATAGATAAGCATATATATAAATAAAACATATAAATAAAACATATAAATAAAACATATACAAATAAATGTTTCCACTAGTAGCTGTAGTTATAGTTACGCAAAAGACAGTATTGTCGTCTTGGGAACTTTATTAGTTAACGTTAATTTTAAAATCTAACATTAGCAGTAGTATAATATAACAGTAATAAATAACAATATCATATAATATAATAATAACATCATAAATAAAATGATTGGAGTTAGCTCAACTTGTAGAGGAAGAGGGGTGTTTTCCCTATGCAATATACCGGAAAGAAAAGAAATTTATTTAGAAAAAAACCCATTTTCATACGTCATATTTAGGGAGTACAGAAAAGAAGTTTGTGCGTATTGTTTTAAATACGAAATTAATAAAACTTGTTCAGTAAAGCTTTCTGTGGATATTGATAATAGTAGTAGTATTAATAGTAAAAGTAAAAGTAAAAGTAAAAGTAGTAAAAATGGTAATAGTAAACAATCTATATTATGGTTTTGTTCGTTAGTATGTAAAAATAATTGGATTCAAACGTATGACTATGACGGATTATTGTCTCAAGTTTTATCAAACCTTGAGATGAACTACATTTCTATTAAAAAAGGTAAAAGACCAAATACTGAAATTTATAACCAAAATCAACATCAAAAATATGACGCAGATTCAATAAATACACTATGGAATTCCTTTAAATCAGATACTCCTGTTGATAAAGTAGAATATGATTATGCAAGATACTTGGCTATATGCGTAATTAAATTTTACCGAGTAAGTTTAAAAAATGACATTACAAAAATTTTAAACGATATAAATTTAGAACCACAATTTTCTACAAATGTTAAGGAAGAAGAGGAAAGAAAAATAGAATATGAATATGAATATGAATATGAATATGAAAAATGTAAAATATTTATGTCTTTACAGTCTAATGAAATAGAACAAAAAATAAATAATCCAGAACTTTTAAAATCACATATTAAATCCTATTATTTCTTATTATCATGTCTTCCTACGGAAATATTATCTACAAAGTTTGTGATATCTATTGATTTTATTAGACATGCTTTAGGAGTTGAAGCAGTAAACGCTTTTGGTATATGGCAACAACCACTAAATTCAGAAAGTGAATGTTTTGGTTCTGCAGTTTACCTAAATGCTTCTTTTTTCAATCACTCTTGTAATCCAAATGTAAAAAAGATTAGAAATGGTTCACAAATGTGTTTTATTACTACAAGGAAAATATATCAAGGTGAAGAATTATTTATACAATATGGACATAATCTTACAACAGACAATAAAAAAAGAAAAATGGAATTGTATCAACAATGGCATTTTATGTGTCAATGCGAATTATGTTTAAGTTAATATTATATGTTTTATATATATGTAAGTAAGTAAGTAAGTATGTGGGTATGTTACTTCAATATAATGTGCACAGTTATGCAGTATTTCTATGAGATGGCGTATTCAAATACTAACAAAGGATTGGTTGATATTATCAACTAATGTTATATAATCATAACCCTGTATCCTGAATTAATACACAAACAAAATAAGTCATCATCTTAATGCTAATGACCCTATCAACCAATAAAATTTAATTACAGAATTTTGTATTAATAGTAAAGTACAAGAAATTAAATTACATTGCATTATTATATACTAATAATTTATTATTTTAAAATTTTAATTAACTATTTATAATTAACTATTTATAATTAACTATTTATAACTATTTAATTCATTTAATCCTATTCTATATTGTATTACCCAGTATTGAAAAATACGTTGTATTCCCTAGCAACGCAAGCGAGAACAGCTTCTGCCTTAGTAAAGCTTTCCTTGGAAACCACATTAAATTGAAATTCCCGTATATTATTATGCTTTGACGAAAAAAGAATCAGTTTCTATACTAATAAAATAATAATAATTATCATAATAAGATATAATTAATTAATATTTATTTATTATATAAATTATTGTTGTATAGTATATATAAATATATTTATATTTTTAGAATAACAGTTATTATTTTATTTAATTGATTACATATTTTATAATAAATCATACAGTATACTACAGTGCAAAATGGACACAAAAGACATTGTAAATAATTTACCTCCACAAGTTACTATGGACAATTTAGAAGATGAGACTGCAGTGTCTCGTCGACATATCGCTGTGTTTTCAGGTGAGTGTTGAATCATGGTAGTCATGATTAGTTATTAGTGTATATTATTATTATATTATTATTATATTATTATTATATTATTATTATATTATTATTATATTATTATTATATTATTATTATATTATTATTATATTATTATTATATTATTATTATATTATTATTATATTATTATTATATTATTATTATATTATTATTATATTATTATTATATTATTATTATATTATTATTATATTATTATT